>JAFBJU010003301.1:208333-405998 GCA_016785305.1 Colistium nudipinnis | reverse complement strand
CATTAGGAAAATATCTGTGTGATTTCGTGGCCCGGTCCTTCACCCCTACATCCCCGGGGAGGAGTTAACATCTGCCCCTGGTGGGGGTTGGACGATCGTACCTCACCTCTTTGTGTTTGGGTTCGAGGGGGGAAAGACCATCTGCTCGCGCTCAGACTGACAATAAAAAATCACAGCTCACAGATTTCCTGCACACTCACACACAAAGACACACCCACTTCTGTGTGCTATGAGGGAAAAAAAGTGAGTCTTCTCGTGCGTGCGTGTGCGTGTGTTTATACGTGTTTGCGATGAGTTACTTTGTGTTTTTCTTGGCACTGGAGGTTGGGCCTCACGTTATCTCCCCGGCACATTCTTTCCTGTGCCGTCGTATGGAAAGAAGAATTCCTCATATCGAAACCATTTTATTAAGGCATACTGGTGGTTTTTTTTTGGCTCAGTCGGGACATATAGTGTGTTGGTTTTCCTTTTGTGCGTTGAGAGAGCATATCGGTGTAAATGCCTGAAAACTAAATGCTGTGCGTTTCTTCCACGTGCGTCTTTTAGGCTCAGCACAGAGATACCTTCATCCAGGAGCGGTACGGCCAATATGACCTCAGCGATCCCTTCCTGGCGCTGCAGCGGGACAGCGAATCCGCCGAGCGCCAAAACACCCTCACCCAGCGCCACGCACACCTGCAGGGTCGTGCGGTGGGCCCGAATCCTCTGGCTGTCCTCAAACTGGTTATGGCTCACTGCAAGAGGATGCAGGACAGGATGATGGGACAGCTGACTGCGGCTGAGAGCCGACAGAGGAGGGTAAGCTCCAATGTACACTCACGCACAGCCATGAACGCGCAGTGAGCGTTCCCCTGTCTGCATTTTACATGTGGGGACAATTAATCACGCAGGGGGCACACACTCGTACAATAAGGCTCATTGTGTGCGTGAATGTGAGTCTCCGCGTTTCAGCCAGCGCAGACTTGACCCGGGGGAGTTCAGCAGACAGTCCGCAGCCCTACTGGGCCCTCGGAGGGGTGAAATAAAGCTTTCTCACAGCAGATTTATGGGAGTCGCAAACACTCGGCCTATAGACGGGGTCGAAAATGTAACGCAGTTTAATAGAACAAACACAACCCCGTAAAGAAAATCAGGCCGATCATTCAGGAGACGGCGTTCACACCAGCAGTACTGTGTGAGGCCGGAAAATAAGAATAAAAATAAACTCAAAGACATGGAACACGCAGAGCGTCTGCATCTCATTCATTTTCATTTGGCCGTATGATTGATAGGTGATAGCCGATCTGGAGGAGGAGAAACGCCGCCGGGCCCTGGACTCTGCGCAGAGCGACGATTTCGCCGCCATGCTGCAGACGGAGCGGGACAAACTGCTGCAACAGGTGGGACTGAAAATGCAAAAACGATGCGCACCGTTTCACCACGTCTATATTGGACGGTAAAGGTGCTAGAGTTTCAGCTGGACTGGTGCTCAATCGTCGACAGATGAGAACATCTGTTGGTCCGCTGCCTTTACCCTCCCTCTGCTCCTCCTCCTCTTTCCGTCTCTGCTGCTTGCCTGCGCTCGTGGTTATAATTTAAAGCCCAGTTAATGAGCGCGAGAAGCATCGCTGGAGCTCCGCGCTGTAGCTCCGCGCTGTAGCTCGGTGGATTGGAGAGGGCCTGGCCTGTTAAAATACAAACACACACACTCAGGCAGACATGTATGCACAAGCACAGGGCTGGGTAAGAGGAAACCGAGGAGGAAAAGGCCATTGTTTAGTCGCCCGGCAGCCATGGGGCCTAATGGCCTCAGGAAAGCTGAGATAATGGATGTCCATGCCTTACGCAAGGTCAGCTTCCACACACACACACACACACACACACAGACACGCACCGTGAGCACACAATCAGTACCGTACAACGTTTGCTCAGTGGCCTTATGTAAGTAAGGGTTCCTGAGTGTCCCCCGGTCTTCCTCAGGCCTTCCTGTTCTTGTTGTTCTTTGCGCACCAATCATACGCTGTACATTAGACCGTATTTTATCACCCTCCCATTCCCCTCCATTATTCATCAAAGCTTTTAAGTGGTCCAGTCACCCGCTGATGACCTCGCGGCAAGCTCAATTTGTCATAAAAAAAAAAAGAGCCCTGCATGCAAATAGTTTTTTTAACAAGGCCAAAGATAATAAAAAAAACGTCTCTTCCTGTCTCCTGTGACTCTGAGATGACGCACATTTTGCTTTATTCCTTTTCCTGATTCTGCATGACTTGAGTGGACTTTCATTTAGGTGCAGTTTATCAGACAGACCTTAATGTAATAATAATATAAACCATTTAGAAACTTGGAGCTGGGGGCTGTCCAAGTGAGCCCCCTTTTCAATAAGCCTCGTGTCTGATAAAGCAAATATTATTTTTCTGCTATTCAAAATCCGGTGCGCTCTTTGGATGAAATAACAACACTTGTGTCAGAATTATAAATTATGTTTGGAAATAATTGATTATCTTTACAGTCGACCTAATACAGAGGTCCCACACATGTCACAACGAGTTTTGTGCTAAATGCGTATCCAAATATTTTCGATCAATAGTAATTGTATTTTCAAAACGTTCTCATCCGGTGTGGGGTTGAATGCATCACATCGGCGCTCCGTTGCCTCCTTGTGGTCAACTTTGGAAGGAGCTACCTCGCCTTGACCTGTATTTCTCTCCCTTTTCTGCGCAGCTGGACGGAGAGCGCGCATCCGTGCGGCGCTTGGAGAAGGAACAGGCGCAGATGATGAGCAAGGTGGAGGAGTCGCTGTGCCACCAGCAGCAGCTCTCCGCCACTCTGAGCCTGGAGCTGCAGAAAGCCAGCGGCCAGGCTCAGGAGGAGGCTCAGAGGGTCTGCAAACTTCGCACCTCGCTCCAAGAAGAGACCGGTGCCCTGGTAAAGCTCCGGGGGGTTCTGGAAGAGGAGCGGAGCAGGGCGGCCCAGCTAGAGGCCAGGTCCGAGAGCCAGCAGGCCCAGTTCGACAAGGAACGAGAGCAGATGAAAGCCAGAATAGGCAAAGAGGAGGAGAGGAGCAGGGAGTTGGAGAGACAGGTGGGGGAGCTGAGGAGGAGGCTGGCTGAAACTGAGCGGTGTAAAGAAGAGGTGAAGGAGGCCGGTGTGGAGGTGAAAGAGTTGCACACCAAGACGACGGCGATGTCCGCCTCCGTTCAGACTCTACCCGATGGAGGGGGCGCTCCTCAATCCACCTCACTGTCCAAGGTCAACGGCCATCACAATCCCAAGGAGGCAGAAGCCATGCAGCCGGAGGGGAAGGGGGCGGAGAACGGGGGGGTCTCGGAAAACGGGTTAGGAGCGCCCCTGCACTCCCCTCTCCACCCTCACCCCCACTCTCCCTCCAGCACCGCCTCCTCCTCCCTCTCCTCCTCCCCCATTTCCTCCCCCGTGCTCGCCAAGCGCCTGGGCAGCCCGGGCTTCCACCAGTCCTGCTACCAGGCGGGGGTCAATCAGAGGTTCCACGCCGCCCGGCACAAGTTCCAGAGCCAGGCCGAGCTGGAGCAGCAGCAGGGCGGCCCCCTCTCCCCCCGGGACCTCTCCCCCACCACCTCCTCGGTTCCTCCCCCGCCGGAGCACAGCACGGCCAAGCAGCTGGCCCGCAACACCGTCACTCAGGTGCTGTCCCGCTTCACCAGCCAGCAGGCCGGCGTCAAGCTGGCACCCATCAGCAGCTCTCCCTTCGGAACCGACTACCGCAACCTGGCGGCGACTCCTCCCGGCGGGAGGTCGCCGTCCTCGGGGCCCCTCTCTCCGGGCATCCGCTCCCCCCTCACCCCTCGCTCCGACAGGACCCACCCTCCTCCCATCCCTCCCAAGAAGCCCGGCATGAGTCCGACCCCGGGCTCCCCGAGTCACTCGGCCCGAAGCAGCCATTTCCCGGAGTTGACCGGGAACTGTGGACACAGCAGCAGTGGCCAGGAGGGAGCCAAGGAACCAGACCTTGTTTTATCTTCCAGCAGCTAACGGCCAGATCGTGAACTTTCTGAATGAGTCGGGCTTTCATCCACAGTTGCTTTAATATTCGTCCTGGCCCCTCCCTTGAGCCCACTTCATAGCACTCATAATCAGTACATATTTCAAAGTCTGGTTCAAACAGACCGTTTGAGAGTTTGTTGCACCCCTACCTCTAGTCTTGGGACACAATTGGAGATGAATATGCTATTGTATATTATGGATGATTTCATGGGATTTCTTCTATTTTTACGTTCCTGTCTTTATTTCTTTGTGTAGAAAGCTTGTGAGTTTGACATTATTTGAAAATATTTATCTCAGTTATTTTCCACTTTAACCCTGTGTTAGGGGTGTACCGAAACCCTACACAAAAGCACCATTTTAGTTCACATTTCCTAATGCACAAACCGACAGTCTGGTTAGAATAAAAGAACAAGGACTTCAGTCTGTATAGATAGTAGAAAGGGCTTCACACATGGATGTAGACTGTAGCAAATGTGTAGCTATCCCCGTTTCACAAAATATAGCAACTTAAATGTTTTCCAAATGAATTCTTATGCTGTTCTTGGAGAGATTGGCCTTGATAACATTATTACAATGTAAATAATTCAAATGAAAAATATGGAATGCATGTGCTGTTTGTTTTTTTTCTACTAGTCATAAACACACTGAATGTTGTTTTGGATAAAGGGAAAGCACTCTTTGCACTACATTACTGTAAGACACTGTATGAGTACATTTTCCGTTGTTTTATTCAGGGAGGATTCATGTTCGCTTCAGACGAGCCAAGAAGGACTGTGTCAACATTTGGTGATAACTAATCGGTGTAAAACCTTGAATCTACTGAAACGATTGTTTTTACAGCACATCTCAAATAATTCACAGTATTTTTTTGTCCGAACCATGTTAAATATTGCATTTCTTTCAGGTTTACACTTTGTTTTGTAGCTTTGAAGCCAAGAATTCACGGAGAAACTTTATTTCAGCGTTTCAATTATCTCTGAGGGGGACAACATCCCTCAGCTGTCAGTAAATATGCATATCATGGACACCTGCAACATCTAGTGGTATTTTTAATAAATTACCCATGCCTTAAAGATGATTGGGTCAAGATGTTATTCCAACAGTTTTGTCTTGCAACCTCTGCAAAATGGTGGGCTACGCAAGGTGTGTGTGAGTGCGTGAGAAAAGCAAGGGAAAACAACAATATAGCCAAGATATTCAATCCATTTATTTTTACAACAGAACGGGGCAGTACAGTCTTGAAGGTTTTCAACAGATCCGCCCACAGTAATAGTATAGTGTGAGGGTTGAACACGGCACAGTCTAATTGACAAGTAACTGATCCAGAGTCAGCCTACTTGGACGTCACGCAACACATACAGTGTGATGAGGCCTTCCGGAAGTCATTTAACACGTACAGTATTTGATCTTGCCTTACACGGCAACTGCTTTGCATTCACTTGGCATTGACCGACGCACAGTTAGTTACAGTAAAAGAGTGCAATATTCTAAGACTCCAAACAAAAAACCAGCATATTAAAATAGAAATTTGCATACATGGGTGGAAGAATGGAGTTCTTTACCATAGGAAAGAGATTTTGGCAAATAAATCTTGGTTATGATGAGAATTTTTTTATTTATTTTTTCCTTTCACAAAGGAAAAGCTGTACAGCAGTGGAGGTGGTGTTGCTCAAAGAGAATGCGTTGTAGATGCAGCAGCGCAGAAGGTGCATTTTCTTATTTCAGTCATCATAACTTGCATTGGTGGAGACGTACATCGGCGACACGCAACAGAGTGCAAGTAAACCATCTCTCAGCCCTGATGGACACCGACAAACAGCTACAGTGCAGGGACAGAACTATGCCGAGACTTGTGCCACTCCTAGATGTAAACGACCAATTTCATCAGCAAGTTCTACGTCAGATTGGTACTTATTTTCGTGCCAATGTTTGGATTTTTATTGATGAACCCAATTTCCAGTTTCACATGGAAACAAAAGCTTTCGCAAAATGTAGATTTGGTTTTTCTTCCTGACAAAACGCTGATATGTGATGATGTGCTTAATTGTTCAGATTGGCTGACTTGTGCAATTCCGTTTTTTGTGGTGCAGTCGGTGTGCTGAGATCACCGCTACGACCTGATCCCCTTGATACGGGGAGGCTGAAGGAAGAGGTTTTTTTAACGTAGCAGTCCCGAGCACATCCCCTGCCCACTGACCCGACACAACTCTTTCACAACTCCCAACCAGAAGTAACCGTTTTCTCCAAACCATGTACGATCTCCATATTGCAACTTCATTACCGCAGACAGATACTTGTGCCTAACGGTCCGCAAATCTTCAGTTTTACCTTGTCTTTTTTTTTTCGTTTTCTGTATTTAATACCTTGCCCCATACTGACAATAGTGTTGCTTTGGTTTGTCCTTGAGCACGGATCGGTGGGCCGTGGGACAACTGGAGCGTGTGTCACCCTCGGCGGTCCCCGACCTTCCACTAGGCATTCTGCATCTCCTTGCCAATTTTGTAACTTAGGATCTTGTTCCAGTCGATCTTAGTGCGTGTGACAGGCAGCTGACGACGTAGGGCCTTGAAAGTGGTGTCAGACATGGTCTGGTAGTTCTCGCTAATTGCAGTCTGAGGAAAAAAACAGAGAAGTAGGTCAGCTTTCGAGCTTACTATTTAGTTCTTTTACTTATCGCAGCATCTTTTTGTAACGCTTTGACGACAGGTTAACCTGATGATTTCAGCTATGGTGTGGACGACGTGCGGTCAACGAGGGTTAGCTCACCTGGTAGTCATTCTCAGCGTTCTCAATAATGTCAATAAATTCCTTGGCGGTTTGGCTTTCGTTCTGTTTCAAAAAAACATACAATCATCACCCTTTGTCTTAGATGTAGAATGCATGACCTCATTTGAAAAAAAAGAAATAAAATACAACAATAAAATGTGAAAATACCTAAAGCTGACAATCTGATACCACATACAAAAAATGAGATTTAAATCAAGCCACAAGACCGTTTGTGCCAATGTATTAAATATTTACTTACAGTCACAGGTATTGATTCTTCCACCTCCTTATGACTAACCAGCTGAACGTTTCCGTCTTCATAATAGTGCACCTCGAAGTGGAGAAGAGCATTGTCCGTGAGTATGTGTTTTTTTTTTTTAACAATAATAATTAAATATTCCTCCATTCCTTGATATTATTTAAATACACAGGCCCAGTAAATTTAATTTACCTGGATTTTCAACACTCCCACCACCTGAGCAGTGGACTGACCAATGGTGAGCTTCCACTCTGACCTACAGCGACCGTTCCTGTGTCGTAGAGATGAAGATGCACACATATGTTACCGTCCGTCAGAAGCAGAACATTTATGAAACTGACGGACCAATTATTACACTTTCGTTAAATCTACAAAAAGATACGCCAAACCTGTGTGATAAAAGCTACATTGTAAATGTTATATGTAAACCATTTCAGGTATGTATATATTCCAGAATGATTATAACCAACGGTTTGTAGTACCAGAAGTTTTTTGGTTGAAACTGATGTCCCTCAATGCAGGCTATGATAGTTTGTTGCCCATCAACCGATTTCCCATATACCTGCAACACAAACATAGTATGTAAAACGGCAAGTAAATGTATTCTATGTTAACTCGATTTCTATTTTGTCCCGATTTTTGTGCAGCTCACCGTGCAGACACCAGTTGGGTAGTGCTCTTTGACATAGGCACTAAGGGCAGAATCACAGGCATCTCTCCAGCTTCTCAGGGGCGTGTCTCCTTCATGCGGCTGCACATCGCTCACCTCTTTCCTCAGGTGATCAAAGCGGAACGATAAATGGTTACGGGGGTCCAAAAAACGTCCCTGACCCACATCACCATGCTCTGTGATCAGGACCTGCAAACAATGGAGAGGGGAAAAAAGTTTGGCTCAGACAATTGCACGTTGGAAATAAACGCCAAAGAGTGACAGAAGAAACGTACCGGCTCATCGTGGCCCTCCAGTTTGGCAGGAGTAAACTGATCCATGTTGTACTGGGCAAAGGAGCTAGACAAACACAAAGGTGCAGCCGATTAAACATGACAACAAAACTCTTAAAAACGTTTTTCCACTGACCATGCTTGTATTTTTCAGCGCATAAAATCAAAAAATAATCATATTTGAATTTCTTTAATTTATAAGGTACTTGAAATTGAGTGTTACTTACTGTGAAGCCCCTTCCCGAAGGAGGTTGTCATTATTGAGGAGAAGTCGCACATCTGGCAAAATAAACACAACAACAACCACTGCTTATATAGTTATATTCAGTGACAAAGCAAAACAGTCTCAGGGGGCAGAGTAACTCATATAATGCAGTATAAAATATAGTTATAATGGCCTCTGAGCACCGGCCGCTTCTTACCATTGAAGACCTCGTTAAACTCTCCCGGGGGGGCATGAGTCACAAAGTTGGCCGCTATGCGTACCTATAGAAAAATAAATACGATGCAATATTAACGGAGGTGTGGTTCAAGCCGATTTCAGCCTCCTCTCTCCAGCTGACTCGGATATTATGGAGAGCAGAGCTCTCCGGCTTCGTTTGAACTGCGGGCATCCTACCCCTGATCTCAGACCATGTGAGGCGAACAGGTATTTGAGCTGCAACAGAATCTGTTTGACCCAGAAATCGTTAGCCGCTAACGTTAGCTCCCGTCGTGCGAGGGGAAACGCAGCCCGCGCTGTGATCACGACATGGACACTGCAACGCAACCTCCAAACACGACACTGCACATCTACGTCCATCGATTTTAAATACGGCTACTAACAATGTTTCCAGTTGGCAGTGTTCAGTGGTAAAACCTCTACTCGCCTAAGATTCCGCGCCGCTAGCCAACTATAGGCTTTAACTAGCACTGGCTAGTTAGCTAATCGTAGCTTATAAACACAAGTTGTATCCTTGCAAAACGTGGCCAGAGAGTGGCATTCTCCATCCCAAAACGAATCATTCGGCGGTGCGCACGCACAAGGTGGACAGCTCTCTGTAAATGTGAGAAATATAGAATGGAGTTAGGTATATAATAGTGTGCAGACCTTCTCTTCATCTGACAGCGGCTCCTCAAAGTCAGCCATCTTGGCTCTGTGTGACCCCACCCACACCAGCTGACTGACAAAATCACTGCTGCAGTTCCAGCTCACACACAAGAACAAGTTCAGGAGAAAATACGCTCCGCAGAAATACAAGTGTAACCGCGGGTATTCACAAAATGACACTACATTTAACATCATGCAATACGACGGCACTCGGCCATCATTTACGACGCAAGAAGGCGTTGGAGACTGCGATCGTATACATGGACAATCAAATAGACAATAGTATATCTCGATTTTGCTGATTTTAATGTTGTAAAACATAAACTCCATGCGCCTGTGGAGTGTGACCGGCAGAGGTCACTCTTACCCTTGTGGTTCGTATAAAACGTATTATAAAGAAGCACACGTCTTGTAAAATAAAATAATTTGATATTTCCTTGTCCTAATGGGATATATTTGCGGATAGTGATGAGGTATACACATGTATACATTTACATCTGTCCCATATTTGTGATCCGGTTGTTTATTGATTACCTTAAACATTCAGCAATTGCACAGTCAAAAAAACAGTTCTAACCATAGTCGTTAAAACTGTTGCTTTATTTGTCTACTTTCTCTTTTTTAGTCTAAATAACACCATTGGTTTTTTTTTGTCTTTTTTTAATAAGTGACATTTGTATATATATTCCATTTACGTTTAAGAGGATATCTTAAGTTTATTGTTTTTTGTCTAGCTTTGTATTGAAACACCCGTGTTTACTTGTAGTTGGCGGACGGTAATTGAGAATACTTTTATTTACTTTATTTTATTTTTTGTCATTTCATTATTATAATAATTATTTGTTTAGTCATAGTTAAAAATAAATATTTAGAACGCCGATCCACACTCCACACCATTTGGTCGCGCTAATGCACAGCAATGTTGTTTGCCAAACGCCAATAGAAATTCAAGAAGAAGAGGAAAATGGAAGAAGAAGAAGGACGAGGAGGAAGAGGAGGAAGAGGAGGGTGGTTACAGAAGAGCGACACTTATCGTCCTTACCATGGAGTTACAGGTACAAGACAACTAATATCCTATAACACAGAAAACCAAAACTAAAACTTGTCAGTAACTATACAGATGCATAGTTGGATTTGGTGACTCTGCCCCTATTGTTTTTATACACATGAAAGCCTTATCGTTAGCAGGTGCGCGAGTCAAGTTAGCATACGGTGCGTGTTTGCTATTTGTTGCCGTAGGAAGTTCCTGTTGGCATTAAATCCACCGAACACTTCGGGAAGCTAACTAGTTTGTTATCTGGTCACCCAGAAACCACTTGGTTATATGACAAATAAAGTCTGCTCACGTTTGAGTTACGTTCTGGTTTGGGTTGTTATATATGTCAACCATACAACACAAATTTATGAATGACTTGCTAGCTTCCTAGCTTGGACATGAATAAGGCGTTGTTCGCTGTGAGACAGTTTGTGCAGTTTGTGTCGCTGGGACGTGGCGTGAGTCTCTCTGCTGCGTGTTGTCAGGTGATGAGCAGACCCGAAGACATCGCCAGCCTCTACAGGGAACTCAGCCTCTTTCCTTCATTGAGCAGAGCAGATGTGGGACCTATCATCACCTCTCAGTATGGAGGCAAATATAGCAACATCTACACAGGTGTGTGTGTGTGTGTGTGTGTGTGTCTCTGTCTGTGTGTCTGTCTGTCTGTGCCACGCCAATATAATGGGCTCTCTGCATATGTTCATTGGGAATTCTAGAATACGATTTCCTTCCCTTTGCAGAGTGGAGCCAGCGTGACCTGGAGAGGAACGAGAATGTGAAGTTTTGCCGCCAGTACATTGTGTTCCACGATGACAAGTCTGTGGTCTACTCCGGAGCATCAGGAAACTGCACTGAAATTAAAGGAGAGTACGTAAACATGTTGTCATTTTATTTACCCAATTTCTCGCAACTTAACCAAAGTAATCTGAACGATGTCTCCTCATTGTGTTCTTCCTGTCAGGGTGTTGAGTAAGGACTCCCCTTCGGGTGAAATGAAGGCTGTTGTCAGAGAATGTACGGTCAAAGGAGAGGACAAACAGTTTCTGGAGGTGTGTGTGGCTGTCCTCCTTACACTCACCATCAAACTCACTCTCCTAAGTGACCTTGTTTCTCGTAACTATTTAATTCCCCCTGTATAATTCTCATCAGTAGTTCTGTTGTGTATTATTGTCCTCCGTAGTCTGTGTTCAAACCTCATTTGACTGTGCACTTTAAACCCTCTATTCTCGTCCTATCTTTCTATCCATGCAACCTTGCAGGTTTGGAGTAAAAACATCAAGATGAAGAGCATTGATCTGACAGCCTTAAAAAAGCATGGCAAGGTGTACGAGGACGGTGAGTCTTCTGCTCTTAAAAACGTTTTTTTTTTTTTCTTATCTTAGAAATGTCTATCTCTTCCAGCACAGATGTTATTGACACAATGTTGCATCCCCAGATCAATTTGGCTGCTTGGTCTGGTCCCACTCTGAGACCCACCTCTTGTATGTGGCAGAGATGAAGAGACCCAAGGCCGAATCCTTCTTTCAGGTTTGTGAGGAAAAGTAGCTATTTTCTGTTTACAGCAACGGGGTCTAACATTGGGCCCTGCGTCACTGCTCTCGATAGAGACTTTTAAGCAAGTGGACTTCTCTCTAACGTCAATGCTGACATTGTGTTCGCTACTCCCAGTGGCATAGCAAACTTTGTATAGATGGTTCATTTATTTTCATCGTTGCAAAATGTCGCAAAAGGTTGGTACCAGTTTCTAGCTATTCTGTGGTTTCCTGTTAGGTATTTGCATGTAATACTGCAGTTGGAAACGAAAAAAAAGAAAGCTTTACTGGATGATGCAAAACATGATGCTTGGAGCTGTGGACTGATGGTTTCAGCAGATTAAAACTCAACAAACTGGATTAACTATGTAATAGTGGTTGTTTCATTGTATTGAGAGGAGGCATATCGCTCTACAACAAAGCAAACGGGTGCATTTGCAAAAATGGTTTCATTTTCAATGCATCTTGGGTATTTCCATAGCCTATAAACAGACAAATACCTTGACAAACCGTCTTGGAATGGGGACACAAAAAGAGTGGAGCATGTTTTCTGCCCCGAATGGCATTTACTGCTGATTAACCATTTGACATTGAAACCTTGGGCAGGATAAATGTCATAAATGGCTGAAAATTCTCTGTTAATTTCTCTTTATCTGTTTGTAGACTGTGTCACCAGAGCTGTCTTCCATTGGGGATGAGGAGGAGAACATGAGAGTGGAGAAAAGGGAGGCTGTAAAAGTATTTTAAAATAATACTTAAATAAATCAAAACATTCTCCCTCTTCAAAGGTTTACTTTAACACTCCCGGGTTATATTTCTCTTTAATTTTAGTTTTCTGTGCTTTTGAACAAAAAAATCCTACAGGGGGAGCAGTTTGTCTTCCGTGAGGACTGGGGAGAGGCACTGGTTGGCAAAAACTGTCCTGTGCTTTGTGTTTTGGACATCGAGGGTGACAACGTGTCTGTGCTGGAAGGCGTGCCGGAAAATATTTCACCTGGACAGGTGAGTACAACAGTTTGTGTGCAATGAGTGGTTTATTTTTTTAATTTTTTTATTTGTAGTGTTTTCATATTGCTATTTATTTTTGCTTACTCTCTGTGATGCACTCTCTCTCTCATTCTCTGTCTCTGCAGGCATTCTGGGCACCAGGTGACACAGGTGTGGTGTTTGTAGGCTGGTGGCATGAGCCGTTCAGACTTGGCCTCAAGTATTGCTCCAACAGGAGGTAAATACTCATCAGAGAAAATCTGTAATTACAGCTGGACTAACTGGCTCATGGGCTAATACTGCAAATGATTCATGTTTCCCTTTTCTTTGTCAGGTCATCTTTATTCTACGTGGACCTCACTGGTGGGAAATGTGGTAAGTCAGTCATTTAGGTCTATGCAATCCAGTTCATAAACATGAACCAGGCAACTACATTTTTTGTTCAGGGATTGTTCTGCACGTAGGGACACATATTTCGGTATTTCATGTCTGCCAGCCTGTCTAAGGTGAAATCGGTGCAGCTAGATGTTCACATGTGTTTGCTTTCTTCGTCATCAGAGCAGCTGTCATCCGGCAACAGTGCAGTGTGCTCCCCCAGGCTGAGTCCAGACCAGTGTAGGATTATCTACTTGGAATGTTCTGTCTATGGGCCACACCAGCAGTGCAACAGGCTGTGTATGGTAAGAGAGAATGAAGCCTCCTTTTCTCCCATAACACACGTACTTGTCTTTATAAATGCAGCATTCCACAATCACTTGATGATTGTAAGCCCCGATTTTTAATTAACTTGTGTACGACCTCCCGCACAAACAAGCCTTCATGGAAATTACCATTTAGAATGGATGTTTCTACACACAATGTGCCATATACCACTTTTATATTGCAACAGCTGCACATTAAATAGTTCAGTGTGCCTTCATCTGTGCTTTGATATTGTTTATAGTATGACTGGTATACAAAGAAAACCTCAGTGGTGGTGGATGTGGTGCAGAGACCTGGAGAGGGTAAGTGGGATGATTTCTTCACAACTGTCACATTATTTCCCCCCTTTTTTCTTCCACTACATATATTTAAACTATATCTTTTACAGATGGCTTTACTGGTATCTACAGCTCTCAGTTGTCGCCTGAGTGCTGGTCAGCGGATAGTCAGCGTGTTATTGTAGCTTGTCCTCAGCGCAGCCGCAAGGTACAGTAAACCCTCTTTTTATTGTTTTCTTATACATTTGCCCTCACAATGTTGCATCATTATTTACAGTAGAACCGTGTCTTGTAGGATCTATTGATGGTGGATATAAGCACGGGTGGCATCACATCTCTGACCTCAAGTGAGTCGCTAGGCACAACTTTGAGACTTGGGTCTAGAAAAACGTTTGTGTTTGGTATGGACAGTTTCCACGAGGCGGTTTAGTCACAATAGTAGGGCTTCTTTTTTGTCTGCAGAGTGTGATGTTGGTAACTGGACTCTGCTGAACTTGGAGAGGGATCTGATGGTTGTCAGCTGCTCTTCTCCTAATCACCCTCCAAGTCTGGTAGGACTAGTGTATTTATCAATAAGTGTTCATATTTTGAATTTTAGCATAATAACTATGTCGTCACATGAGTTATTTTTTTGATTGTGTTGCATCGCCCTGCTACACAAAAAATTCAGCTTTGTGAGGTGGAGAATGCCACTTATTCTTTTGTCATTTTTGTATGCAGAGGGTTGGTTTCCTCCCAGCCAGGGATTCTCAGGAGGAAGTGGGATGGGTGACTTTGGAAGACTCTCAGGTGTTGCCAGATATTTCCTGGCAGATCATGACTTTCAACCCTCCCCCCGAGCAAGACAACAGTCAGTGCCGTAAGTCTACAAATTGTTCATTTGTAGAGTCATAGCAGAGGGGATGTGTTGTTATCCGTGTTGTTCCGTTTCTGTTTTTTTATCATCTGAAGGGATATAGTTTGTTTTGTTCACACCACATTTTCTGTCATATATTAAGGGTATAGAAAATGGGAGAAACCCCTCAACGTAAAATCCCACCACTATCTTTCGCCTGACACATTTTAATTGTCACAGTTAATCGTATTACATGAGCTTGGAGAGGTTTACCTGTTTACCATTTCCTGTCATTTATTCACTGCGTTTAACAGATTCATCAACACATTTCTTTTCTTTCCGTAACATGTTTTTTACAAAATAATGATTCATAATATACAACTATAAGCACTTTTTACCAAAGAAGTTGTGACGTTTATGGCAAAAGAATCACGTTGGTGATTATATGACATGCAATGTATGCAAAACACTCTTCTCTATATTCTAGCTGGCCTTGATTTTGAAGCTTTATTGATCAAACCAAAGGAGGTGAAGGATGGAGTGAAGTTGCCCCTCATCGTCATTCCCCATGGTTGGTTTAATCTCCGTATGGTTAAGCCATTGTTTCTAATACAGACGCAAGAAAATTATACATGTAGTATTATTATATATATATATTTAAGAAACCTGTGTTCTGTATACATTCTGATGCACACTTTTTATTCAGGCCGAAGTTATTTCTAGGATTGAGTCGGCATTTGTTTTTGCTTCATGAAGAGCTGCTGCAACAAATAAGATTGGTATAGCCAATAGTGGTTGCTATGGCAATAGAGTTCTTGGAGACAAACTTGTAATACTGTCAAGGACAGTCTTTTGTAACACAGCCCACAGTCCTTTAATGTTTTTCATAAATTTTAATTGTATGTTCAAGTTAGTTTCAGACATTCATGCCACCCATGAGTAAGATATCAGACGGTATTTGAAAATAAATAATAATTCAATCTGTATTTTACATAACCGTTTTTTTATTCATTAGGTGGCCCCCACTCAGTGATTGTAGCTGAGTGGCTTCTGACCCCCACTGTACTGTGCAGGATGGGGTTTGCTGTATTACTTGGTGAGTTCCTGTGTGACACATGCTCAGAGGACAAACATCCACTGATGGTATACATACCATATTTCTCGTCCCATCTTATACACATCAATATATTTTTATGTTTATTTTACTGTTTCAATTAAGAAGTTGTAGCAGCACCCTATATTGAGTTTCTGCTTTTGATTAATGAGAAAAAACTTCATGTATGCATAAGGTGGTGGTCAAGATTTTGACTAGTTGGATCAGGTTTTAAGCAGTGGCCAGAGGGCTTCACACCCACCCAGATAATTACAAGAATATATGGCATTATCTAACATTACGTTTTTTTTAAATGTTCGGGTAGCTCAGTGTATATCTATAGTCTTTGAAAGAGTTGAATGCACCATCAGGAATGCGATTTGATACTTTCCAGTTTCAATTCATTTCCATGGCTTCATCGGTCAACAGTCCAACATCGATTGATTTGCCCCTAAATTAAAACCATTTAAGAGACCTAACGTTGTGGCTGATCGGTATATATGTTGTAATGTTATTTTGTTTTTCGTTGTTCAGTGAACTACCGTGGCTCTCTTGGATATGGCCAGGACAATGTCCTCTCCTTACCTGGCCGTGTTGGCAACCAGGATGTCAAAGATGTTCAAGTAAGACTGAAATAGAGCCTCAATGCGTGTTTAAAGCGCTCTGATGAAGCTTTATGGTGTTTTTCCTTCTATTGTAGTGTTTCATATAGCTTTTCGTGCATGTAAAAGCTATCTCAATTCATAAAGCCAATGCATGTGGCTAAGGGAATGGCCTCTTTTACAAGTTTTTCCTGAAATTAAATTAAATGACTTGGGTCTAAAAGTATCCTCGGGTTCTACAACTAAATGTGAATTTGCTTAAAGGTGATATCTTTGATTATGCCGTGTAGTCGCTTAGTTTCCTTTTTTTTTGTTGGCCTCATTAGCATATCTCATGTATGTGTCAGTCAGATGTCACGTTGTTCTTCCCCCACCAGTTTGCTGTTGAAAGTGTCCTGGCAAGTGGCGACTTTGACGCACAGAAGGTGGCAGTTTCAGGAGGCTCCCACGGTGGCTTCCTGGCCTGTCATCTGATTGGCCAGTACCCAGGATTTTACAAGGCCTGCGTGGCTCGTAACCCCGTCACCAATTTGGCTTCGATGATTGGCAGCACAGACATCCCGGACTGGTACGTCTCAGAACAAACATCCCTATACCCCCTTTTTTATGATCTTTTTTTTTTTTTATTATTATTTCGTGTCAGTCATGCACAGCTGCACATTTGTGGCGTTTTACCACTTGCACCTCTGACAATCTCGCCTGGTGGCTGTGAGACCAGTGCTTGGCACACTCCCCTTTGGGAAAGGAAGTGTTCAGAAACCCACACAAACACTGCACGGACAAGAACACAAAGCTTAGTCTTTCCTCCTGTTTGATGATCAACTAGGTGCATGGTGGAGGCTGGCTACAACTACAGCACAGATTGTTTGCCGGACCCTTCTGTTTGGGAGCAAATGTTGGACAAATCCCCCATCAAACATGTGGCACAGGTGAGGCTCCCTGTGTATGCATCTCACATGTGACTTCATTGGACATGTCATACAATGTAAGTAACCTAAGCTGATTCCCCCATTTAGGTACAGACACCGGTTTTGCTGCTCTTAGGAGAGGACGACAAGCGTGTTCCAAACAAGCAGGGAATTGAATACTACAGAGCGCTGAAAGCAAAGCAGCTTCCTGTCCGGTAAGCAGCTTGTTTCCTCGGTCGTGCCAGATATGCACTGCGCAATGTTTTTTAAATGTTTTATTGTTCCTTCACTAATGCAGTAATGTGTGTCGTTCAGGTTGCTGTGGTACCCAGGGAACAATCATGCTCTTGCCAAGGTGGATGCTGAGTCCGACGGCTTTATGAACACTGCCCTGTGGATAATTCAACACTTGAGTCAGTGATGACAAACATCACACCTGGTTAAAAAAAAAAAAAAAAAAAAGAGGTGATCAGATACAGCCCTGTGCAAGGGATATTATGCCTTAGTTTCGAAGACAGTATGAGGTACAATCCAAAGGCAAATCCTTGGATGTGCTGTCCAACCAGAACACACGTCATGTCATTGTGTTTTAATGGTAATATATCTTGGGCTATGCTGATTTCCTTCCATTAATTCATTGGGGAGATATATACGTTTTCACACAGTATATGAATACACTCAGTTCTGAGTCTGCATTTTCCTTTACGCCATGTTCTTATACTGCTTTCGCAATAACCCAAAAATAAAAGGGTTTTTTCAATGTTTCAGGTTTCACTATCACAGGAAATGAATGAATTAATGCTAATGTTTTTTAACCACTTTTTATCTCTTGATTTCATGAATTTCCCGACTCGGTGCACTTAATAAAATGATAGTGAAAATAATGATGTAGAAGTGTAGTGAATCAAGGAAGGGGTTCCAGCTTTGTCAACCAATAGGGAAAGACATTTTTTTAATTTGAGTTCTCGTATATTCTAAAGGGACTACAATGTAGAGGCATTTCCTTTGAAATGACTTTGGGGGATGTCTGTATCCAATCTTCCTTATACATAAGACATGGTTCACATGAAAGATTGAATCTGGCTGCTGTGTGTTTACCACACACTCTCACTTCTGCATGAGCAAATACAGCTCGTTCTCACTGCACAGACATTTCGATAGCCTTGCAATCTCTCCTGCGCCTGGACAGAAGTTGTATCCGTTTCCTGGATCCAACTTTATTCATGCTCCAATTCCATCTCCAATGGTAAGTCAAATTAATTTTAATCCTCACATTTAACAGTTTTCAAAAACTCTTTGCTTGACATTAAGCATAGAAAACAAAGCCAGAGAGCATAACATGTGAAACAAATACACATCTAAAATGCACATCACATGCCTAAGGCAATTCAGAAGTTGACCAGGTTAATTCAAAATAAAACGTTTTGAAGATTCATTCAGGCTTTTGATTTGTTAAATGTCGTAAAAGGAAATGGCCCGTCGAGATTTTATTTTGTGGGCCACCGACAAACAACTGAGATGAATTTGGTTTTTTTGGTTTGTCCCAGGCTCTGGTGGGAAATCTCCTCGTCGTGTGTCGGCTTCTTCCATTCGTGTGCACCATAAATATCCAGTTCTTCCCATGTGACACCGACGAGAATGACACCAGAGTAGACTGCAGCGACAGACCACTCCGGCATGTCCCCGTCATCAAATCTACCACCGTGGTGGCACTGAACTTAAGTCTGACAAAGATACGGCACGTGGGGCGGCAAGACTTGGCACACGTCTCGAACCTTCAGACGCTGGATATAGTGGGAAATTGTCAACCAGTACGACTGAGAGCCCTGGGACACCACTCGTGCGAAATGAGGATCCACCCTTATGCCTTCAAGAGCCTTCTGAATCTTAAACGTCTGCGTCTGTCGGGGAACAGCCTCACCTCCATACCCTGGTTACCCAAATCCCTGAAGGCTCTCGATCTAACAAATAATCGCATCTGTCACATTACCCACGCGTTGGGAACTCCGAATCTGGAAGAGCTCTTACTCACCCGAAACTGCTTTTATGCAAATCCTTGCAACCGGTCCTTTTACATCAGTGAGACGGTTTTCACAGGACTCGATAAACTCAAAAACCTCACACTGGGGTATAATAACTTGACGGCTGTTCCCAAAGGACTTCCTCCCTCGCTGGAAAGACTGGATTTGAAAGAGAACACCATCACAGAGGTCCTGGAGGGAGCGTTCGCAAACCTGACCAAGCTGGAGTATTTGAATTTGGAGTGGAACTGCCAGCGTTGTGACCATGCGGCGAGGCCTTGTTACCCTTGCCCCAAAAATCTCCCTCTCAATCTTTCTTCAAATGCCTTCTACGCCGAAAGCAGCTCCATCACGTACCTCAGCTTGAGGGGCAACTCCCTGACAACAATCCCACGGGGCCTTTTCATGCCTTTGAAGAATTTAAAGCGTCTGGACCTCTCTGACAACCTCCTGGCATATGCAATCCAAAATGGCACCTTCTTCGCAGAGCTGACGGGCCTCACGTGGATAAGCCTCATCTACAACTACGAACCACTGAAGACATTTCGGGAACTGAACCTCTCCCAGCATATTGGCAATATATCTGGTCTACAATATCTCCTTCTGAGTGGCATTTTTTTCCACAAGCTTTCCGATCAGAGCCTCCGCGTTCTGTCCAAACTTAAAAACTTAACCAGACTAGAGCTGAGGATGAACTTCATCACTGATTTGAACTTGCCGGCTCTGAAGATGTTACCATCTCTCACTGACATCAACCTCTCCCAAAACATGCTCTCTTTCCTTCCGTGCAGCCCTCGTCTGTTTTCTGCTGCTGCTGCTGCTGCTGTGCCACGGGAAAGCTGCCCCAGCCAGGAGTTATGTACACAACATTTCCGTGACCAACCCATTATTGTGAGGGATCGCGAAGTCACGCGTGGTAATGAGCTCTGGGAACCCAACCGCTCAAAGGTGCTGGAAATGGTCAAGGACAATGTATCACAATTCCCATCGCTGTGGGACTTCAGAACTCACTTCTGCCGCGGCAAATTGACCTTTGACCTGTCTCAAAATGAAATTCTGTCTCTTAACCGACATGTGTTCCGAGGCATGGAAAGGGCTGTTTGTTTAGACCTCTCCTTCAATTACCTGAGCCAGACATTGAGGGGGGAACAATTTAACAACACCAAGCACTTGGTTTTTCTTAATTTGTCATTTAATAGGCTCGATTTTTATCACATCGATGCTTTCAGCGAGCTCAAAACTACGCTTAAAGTATTGGATGTTAGCAACAATGATTTCCACTTCAAAATGAGGGGTATGGGCCATCGTTTCACGTTCCTTCAAAATCTGACCAGCTTGGAAGTCCTAAGTCTTGCAAACAATGGTATTGGGATGAGAATAGATCACCAGTTGGTCAGCAATACTGTGAAGTACCTGTACTTCTATGGGAATAACCTGAACATTATGTGGAAATCTGAGAACAACTACGCTCGTTTTTTCCAAAACCTGACACATCTCCTCTACCTGGACATCTCTGACAACCATCTGACCTCGATCTCACCAGACGTGTTCTGTAACCTCCCCGGGAGCCTCGTGGCCCTCATCCTCGGCAACAATCAGCTGAAATATTTGCCGTGGGAGAACATCTCGGCATTCACCGATTTACGTCACCTCAACCTCAGTCATAACCATCTCTCGTATTTGCCGAATAAAGTCATAGAGTTTGGAGCCTATTTTTCTCTCTTGGACCTCAGTCATAATGTCCTCAGTTCTATATCTGAGGATTTTTTCAGAAAGGCAAAATCCTTGCAATTTTTGTATCTCAGCCACAATTGGATCAAAGAGTTGGACCATCAGTATCTCCCGGCCCCTTTTAAAAATGGTAGTGCCCTAAAGACTCTCACCCTGCACGGGAACCCTTTCAAATGTGATTGTAATACATCTTGGTTTGCAGACTTCTTGATCACGACTACAGTACACATCCCTTATCTCACCACGCACATACACTGCGAAATCCCAGAGTCGCAAATGGGCAAGAGCGTATTGTCTATGGACCAGCGGTCGTGCCAAGAAATATATGGCGGCTTAGCTTTCCTCGTCTGCTCCTTCTTGGCCCTGACACTGACTGCTCTCCCCATTCTGAAGCATCTCTATGGCTGGGACTTGTGGTATTGCTTACAGGTGCTGTGGGCGGGGCTTAAAGGTTATTCCCAGCTGGCTGGTGCTGATTCACAGAGTCACTACCATGCTTTTGTGGTGTTTGACACCGGGAACCAGACCGTAAGGGATTGGGTTTACAACGACTTAATTGTCAATCTGGAGGACTCGGGCCACAGGACATTCTGCCTCTGTTTGGAAGAGAGGGACTGGATTCCTGGGCTTTCGTGTATTGAGAATCTGCACAGTTCCGTGTACAACAGCGTGAAGACGGTGTTTGTGCTGTCGAATGGGTTGAACGGTGGCGAGACTGTGAACGGCGTGATCCGCCAGGCTTTCTTCATGGTTCAGCAGCGGCTGCTGGATGAAAAGGTCAGAAAAAGGCACTTTTCACTTTCAGAAGTATTTTGGTTGTCACCATGTTTTCACAACTGAAAATGATCTTTTTTTTTTTTTTTTAAGGTGGATGCAGCTGTGGTAGTTCTGTTAGACGAGATGTTTCCCAAACTGAAGTATCTTAAGCTGAGAAAGCGGCTGTGCAGAAAGTCTGTGTTGACCTGGCCCAGAAACCCAAGTGCTCAACCCCTTTTCTGGAATAGAATGAGAATGGCTCTGTCATCTGATAACCTCAAATCATATGACAACAACATGAGTGAGAGTTTTATATGACTGCATTTGAAGAGTAACACATTAGTGGATAAGTTCTTACACCTTTCCACTACCTAATTTTGTGAAATGCACCCTCTGACTCTTTATTACTGCTTTTAATTTGTTGGCTATAACTTTTTAATTAAAAAAATGACACCCTTTCATGCCAATATTAACTCCTTTTTTTCACAGGATTGTCCCCCGTTGATTTTTATGTATAGGATTTCATTTTTTTTTATTTATTTTTTATAATTTCACATTGACATGAATCTGTTATATTTCCAAACTCCAAATTTCTCCAGGTCCTCAGGGAGTTTGGGTTGGTATGTTTACAAACTTTGAATGAGGATATTTCACGCAATGAGACATTATCAATGAACTTGACTAGATTTCATTCCAGTAGCTTTATTAATTGTTCTAATATTAGTATTTACAAGAAGGGACATGTCATGTGCCGGTATCTAAAACCCCAACCTCAATTTCAAAATTTCACTTCTCTCATCTTCTTATCTGTTACGAGGAAATGAAACTGATAAATATGTCCATAGGTTATGAACAACTTCATGAGCTGCATCCATCCAACGTAAGAAACTTGCCACCTGTGAATTTTCAAGAGGTTTGAGAGAAGTCCCCTCACCAAGTGGTTATGGAGGATTATTTAACTCCTAAGAATAAGAAATTCTGCAGGCGGCAGACTTAAAGAGGATATTCAATTGGTGTCACAGGAACAAAAATAAAAAATGTAATTAAATATCTATTTACCTATATAAGACCTGCTCTGTGGTTCCAGCTTCATCCTTTTTTTTTGTTCTGAGAGTAACAGTTTCACTTCTGTGGAGGCCCTTTTTTACAGTTGCTATTTCCCTTGTAAATTTCCAAACGCCTGCTGGCCCAGGTCCACAGTTTTTAAAGCATTTCCAAAACTACCTGTGGCTTTGTCTATATCACATTGTGTCCTTTTAGATTAGTATGCATGTCTCTGCATTCACTATCATACAAAAAAACACGCATTTTCATGGGATTAAATAGCTGAAAGCTGTCTACTGTGGTTTGGTCTGGATAAGAGAGAGAACAAAGAAGGATTTTAATGCAATTCCATTTGTTCAATTGCTTGAATTTACATGCAACTGATTTTTTTCTTCTCTCGCGACTATCCCGGTGCAATGTGCCTCTCATGTCAAGTTTATGAAACAGGACAAACCCACCCAGCCTCCAGGCTGGCGTGTGCACGGCGCTCCGGGCAGAGCGCGCTCACGCGGAGCCAACGACAGGGCAGGTCATGGGGGAGCTGATCCGATGAGAGGATGGAGATGATGGCGCGGGGGGTCGCTCGGGTTCCGGCCGAGAGCTGACGGTGATGGAGAGGCGGCGCGTCCGGTAAGTGAGCCCTACGGCGTCGCGTGCAGGTTCCCGGCGCACCGGGGGCCACACCGTGGTGGCACCGTGCGGTAACGTCATCGAGAGCAGATGAAAGTGTGCGCCGTGGCTCTGTGCGGCAGATTAATTATTATGTAAGGTACCAGCTCGGACTCATGCAGCCGTGCGCACATGAGCGGGTGAAACTAATCCCTCATGCCGCGCTCGTAGTAGAGTTGTTCGGGCGTCTGTTTCCCGGGCGCGCGCTCACATGCACAACGCGCGTTTCACTCGTGCCAAGATATGACATGTCGTGAGGTGTGATTGCTGGTTTCGTGCATCACGGGTGGCAGCATGTCGAGGTTCACGCGAGGGAACCGTGGGGGAAACACATGTTTATGGTGCACATCAGCGACTAATGTTGCTTTTGCAGTTTGGGTGGTGACTCGACTTTTCCCTTCGCTGCAACAGCTGGATGCCAACTCTCAAGTAAGTGCAGAGCTTCGGCCATCCGTGTGAAGTGAGTGGTTACCCTCTTGTGTTACTGTGATGTCGCCCTTTTGTCTGTTTTACTTTGTCTCCATACGTGTTCTGTGATTGATTTGCGTTCATACTGCTGCGTAAACTTTGCGCATATTCTGAGGCTGAGCACCTACTCAGATTTATATCTCCATTTTAGTGCAACTGATGGCCAGAGATTAACTGCTGGCAACAAGCAAATGTTTCCATTTCCTTTCATGTTTTATTTAAATGAACATTATACTCCCACGTTAATTTTTATTATTATAGCTGATTTACCGTAATTATGCATTTGATGGTTATAAGGCCACATTCATTGTCTCAAACACTGATGATCAAGGGATTGACAGAGATGTTATGACTGACAAGCAGATTTAACCAATCTCTCAGTGGAATCCCGTACAGTGGCTCCCAGGACCCAATCCTCTTGGATTAGAGGAGGGATTATGAATTGGATTTGCCTCTGCTTTGCAGACAGTCTAATATCTGGTACATCACAGACTAGGTTGTGCTTAATTTCATTTCCAGAGGGTAATTTTTTTTCTTCCTTGCAAAAATGCAAGACCATTTACACCTCAAATGCAACAAATGATCCTATAACATTTGATAGGATGTCAAAACAATACAAATTCAGATATGGCCTTAAGTGGCGATAGTCTTGGCATGTTGCTTTTCAATTATAACTTAGCCTGAATTCCGAGTGCCTATTTTTATCCTCTATTTTTAGTCGAAGCCTAATGTACTGATTTGTCTACAGCCTGATAAAGCACGACGATTAATTTGCAAGAGCCCAGAGGGATGGTAGATAATAAAGACCGGTCTTCTAATTTCCTTTAGACTCTGGCATAACTCATCTTCTCCCTGTTTCCCTCAGACCAGATTTTAGAATCAATGCGCTTTAGGGCCAGTAGATTTAGTGCTGTCCATGGTGCTGAAATCGTCCTGTCGATCCCTTTCATTATTTATTTTGTTTCACCACCTACCGTGGTGATGGTTGCTGTATGCTGCACCAATACATTCAACTATAGCCTGGTGACTTGAGACATTGTTTTCTGGTCTTGTGTTGCTCTCACTCGCGAGGTAAATGTCAGTGCAGATTCAGCCCCTTTATTTTTATTTTTTACTTATTTTTTGTTTTCCAACTTGTTATCTGGCTTAGTCAGTACAATACATTCTATTATTCACTTTTTAAGATCTGCCTAGTCACTTATTTTGTTGTCATCTGTGAGAAATGAAGGGCTCCAGCTAGTAATGTCAGATGTTATCGCTTTGGGCTTATTATTAAATAAAAGTTTGTGATGTAAAACGTAATTCTGCCAAAGGAGGAAGTTTTGAATATTTTGACAAAAAAAAGGGTTTTGGGCACACATTTACTTGAGAGAGCCTTGTGTTCTCTTACAGCTTAGCAAAATACAATAATTGCCCAAAAAACTAAATTGCCCAACAATAACTACGTTGTCAGTCTTTAGGTTGGCATTACAATATGGATTATTGTTGTCTTTGAATCAGCTTTTTTTTTTATTTTATTTTTTTTCCAGAACCTGAGATTCCATGACAACAAAAAGCTGCACTACAGTATTGCGTGGCTGGTGCTTTTCAACAGTCTGTGTCACAGAAGTAAATCAGAAATGCTGCAGTATGCTTCCATATTCCTTAAACGATACTGAGAGCCGTAAAAACACTTAAAGCAGAAAAGTAATCAGGCGCTCATAACAAGACAAAAGCAATTCCAATAATGGAATGCATTTGATAAATATTACCTGTACATCTCTACCGCATTGGCCCACACGTTCTCATCCACGCGACACATAATGTCCTGCCTTGAAATAAACCTGGGAAAGAATCCTTTTGCATGGCTGATCCATCCCTGGCAGTCCTCTGTGATATTATTGTCACACATGTTCCATCAGCATCCTAGGATGGCCGGCAAATCGTTGGGAGAGAATTGTGAGAACCCCCATTGTGCCCCCCAAGTGACCAAACCTTCTGGACTCAGCTTTCTACGTTCCATTGTACATGCGGTCATCAAGGGATGAAAAGAGAGGACCCAGTTTTGTAGGTCCAGATTAGGATCTTATGCAATCTGTTCTGGATCTACCAGAATAAAGCGTCTTGTTTGGTTTTGAACTTGTTTTTATAGATCTACAGTTTAAGTCACACTGATCTCTGCCATGCAAAGTAAGTAAGCTATCCTAAAAAAATGGTAAAGGAAAACCGAACCTCTAATAGTATTTGTTTGTCTCTCTATGTTTGTCTAACTTTTAACCGTCTAGAATCCATGATGTCTTGCGCTGGAGCTGAAACCACAAGACCTCTGGACTCTGTGTCTTGGAGCCCTGTAGCCAACAGTCACTGCCCCTTTCTTCCAGTCGGACTAAATCAGACTCGGCCTCAAACCCTAAACATTCAGGGATGGACAGGTGAAAACTAAGAGGCTGTGAGGTGGCCTTGATCCCAAGCCCTGTCAAGGAAATATTTTCCCACCCCAACCCTTTTTTCTGAGGTCCACTTTTGCCATATGGAAAAATGCCTTTAAATATTCGAGCCAAGCCCGCACAGAGCAGGCTGTCCGCTGGACCAAAGAGCAGCGGGCAGGCCGAGGGCAGCGCAGGTCATTCACGCTTCCCCAGGTCCCCGAAACAGGGGAGAGGCAAACAGGCCGCCAGCTCGGCGCCAGGCTCCCGCTCAGGGTTAGAGCCGGGTTCCGTGTCGGGAGGCGCGCCCGCACCGGCGTCCAAACTGGCCGGTCAGCGGATGGTGGCGAGGGCCGGTTCAAAGAGCAAACCTGCCACGGCGGCGGGCAGCGGAGCAGCCCACGGTTCGGTCACAGCACCTGGGGGGAAAACCCTGTCGATGGAGAACATCCAGTCCCTGAGTGCTGCCTATGCCACCTCGGGCACCATGTACCCCAGTGAGCGGGACTGCTTGGAACCCTCCGGTGGGTATCCCAGAGGCACCATGACCCTGGGCAGGAGCACCAGTCGCTCCTCCTACACGGGCCGGACAACGGCCTCGGGCAGCAGCCCAAACATCACCGCCTCTGCGCTGCATCACCCGTCGGACCCCTGTGGAGACCACACCTTGTTCTCCGCAGGGGCCGCCAGCCTGCGCCGCCAGTCCGGGAGACATCCGCCGGCGTCGGACTCGGCCGGGCGGCCAGAGGGTCCCGCGCTCCATCTCCAGAATCAGCTGAGAGAGCTGCAGAGGGAGAACGACAACCTGAGGCGAGAACTAGACGGCGGGAGGGACGGAAAGACAGGCCCCAGCATGAACAGTGTGAACTTCTGGAGCCCCGAGGTGAACAGAGACAAGGGGGTGAGGCGGGAGGACGGAGGGAGGGCTGCCGTCCTGAAGGACCAATACAGGACAAACCACGAGGAGTTTCAGGTGAGGAAATGGACCAGTGAAAGAGTTTGTTTAAAAAAAAAACATTTTGACTACGGTGATGAAGATGACAGAACGGACGTAGACCAAACAATATATTCACTGAGCCATCGCCAACTTTCGTGACAATTATTAAGTTCAATTCAACGATGTCTAATACAGAAGGCATCCAAATTTGAAGAGGATTGACATTTCAGCAGTTTGAAATGAAACTCCTTGATTTGTGCACAACACGCAGACTTTTTTTTTTTTTTTGTGTCCACCTGCCCGCCCTCCCCCCTCCCCCTCCGTCTGCTCTCCGCATCATGTCTTCCTTTTTTTGTCCTCGTCTTCAAGGTTGCACGGAAACAAATGTGCGTAATTCATTTGTGAAGATGTTTGCCAGGCTCAGCGCGGTCTGTGTTTCCATGGGAACGTGCTCTCGTGGCTCCATTTCTAAATGTTACACTCTTAAAAAAGCTCACAGCCACTCCCGGAGGTAGAGCGCCCCACGTCTGTCCTGTGGATGTCCTTCCTCCCGGAGTCTGGCCCGCTCACCCTGGGGCGTTCCATCCCTCCGTCTGTCCCACCGCATATTTGAACAGTACATCGGTACTTCCTCTCTTCTCCATTTATCCGTGTGGCATTTCACCTCTTTGTGTGTGTCTCTGTTTGTGTCTGCTGGTGGAACACAAGGGGGTTTCTCCTGAGGGAAATACTTGGGGGACACATTTCATTGCGTACCGAATCCTGGAGTGCCAGACTATTTCCCACTAGGCAGCTCGTGCAGTTCCTGCTCAATCTCTTCGTAGCTCTCATTTGCTCTTCATATCTCTCACACAAACGTGCAATAGCTTTCATATTTTACACGTCAGCAGTGTTCCATCTGCAACTAAGGAGCCACCTCTGCATTTGTATTTATAGCTTTTTCATCTCACATTGTCGTACAGCGTGAGGAGGCACTGACACACACACACACAAACACACACAAACACGCGCACACACACGCACTCTTTCCACTTGAAACCCAATATCATACAACATAAAATAACCTAAACACCTTTGCTCTTTAAGTTTGAACTAATAAGGGGTTTTCAACAAGCAGGAGGATGGGCTGTTCTTGAACAGAGGGCCACGTGCGCACACGAGTCACATACAGCTACACGAAAAAGACACACACACACACACACACTATTTTACCACTCACAAAGGGGCCAGGTGGATTGCGGTAAGATTTTTGGCCAGAACATACCGACACTGGCTTAGAATCAGTCTCTCGAGTCAGAAAGTCAGCGTTACAAATGTTGGTGTATCTACAGGCCAGTTCTGACTTGGCCTTGCTGTGATAGATGGATGTATTTTCCTTTTGTTCAGCTCCTCCAGGCTGACAGCACCAGCTCATTTGTCTCTCCCACACTAGCGCGCTCTCTTTTCTCATGTTTTTTCTTTGACCCTTTTCTTTTTCTACCTTTTATCCACTGAAACCACCCACTGCACCCCCACCTGCAGACGCATGATCACACAACCCTCATGTCACGAAAATGGCAATGCCCTTGAAATGTGTCAAATTATATATATATATATATATACTGTATATTTTTTAAGAATTGGAACATTGACCTTTTAGGAAGCTGAGTCAGTGCTGATAATGGTGATGATGTGCTCGGCAGATTTTGCTTCACTGGAAGAAGTTGGTGAAGTGGTTTGAATCTTTGGGAATCTGTCTGTGTGGAGTTTGCATGTAGTCCCGTGTCTGTGCGTGTTTTCTCTGGATACTCCCACACTCCATAGACATGCCCCTTTGGCTTAGGTCTTTTGGAGACCCTTAGTGTCTGGGAGGTGTGAATGTCAGCGTGGATGGTTGTTTGTCTTTGTATGTTGGCCCTGTAAAGCCTGGTGTTCCCTGCCTATCACTCAAAGTAAGCTGGGATCGACCCCATCTTCCCCCGTGACCCCTGAAAGACTAAGTGTTATAGATTATGGACGGAGGGATGATGAAATGGAAAAGGAACAGATCATACATGACAAAAAACCCTTTGGAAAGTCTATGTCTATATGTCTTCTCTTTCCTAAATGCACATATTTACTAAAGGATCATCCTAAACATCCTCCAAACTATACATTTAATAATATTACTTGATCCACAGTGTTATATGTGCACTCATAAAATCTGAAAAAAACACACATTTCTTTTATTTACAAGTAGTTAAACAGCATTGGCGTACCTTCTCTCCTCTCATAATTCTCACTTCTGCCTTTTTTTTTGTCCTTCTACGTTTCCCATTTTTTTTGCCCCTTGAGAGACTTGGGGAAGAGTCTGACAAGATAACTTTGTCATTAGCATAAGGAATGTCACCTTTTCTCTCAGCTGTGATGCGACGACCGGAGCTGTCCCCTCACCATCTGTTTGTTTGCCTTTTGTGTGTGTATGCGCATGTGTGTACGTGTTTGTGTACATATGCATATGTGTGTGTGTGTGTTTGCGTGGAAGATTGTCCTCCCACTCTGACTTGATATTCAGTGCAAGCTTCGTGCATCGATTATCCATGTTCACCCTTGTCTCCCTCCCACATCCCTATTCCGTGTCCTTGGTCCTCCTTCTGGACACGAGCAGTGGAGCTTGGATATTTGAGAGGAAAGCAGTGATATATTCACAGACGAAAAAAATGTGTCGTCAGCGAGGTGTGGTGTGTTCGTCAAGTCTTTGATATTTGTGGTCGCCGCAGGTCGCTGTGTGTGTTTTTTTTCCTTCCGGTTTGATTTTCTGACAGCACTTTCTCACATTGCTCAGTCGATCGTTACGGATGCTCTGCGTCCATATTTTCAAGCACAGACTGGATTTACATTTGCCGTAAACGATGATAGCCGTGCATGCAAATGAGCCAATTTTATTTTCTCTCATAAAAAAAGCATGAATGATGTGCAAAATGTGTTTTCAGATATGCAGCAAGGGCGCATCGGTGCTATTTTGTAAACACGTTATCAGGAAAGGAATTAGTGGACAAACAAATAAGTCATTGCTTTGGTAGATCTCAAACAATCTCACTTTGTGCAGACAAACACTGAGCAAAAGTTTGTGGCAAATATCTTTGCAAGGTTTCAGATGTCATGACTTATCATAAAGAAAATGGCCTTTAAGCATTTTTTATACATGATATATATATACTGTATATGATGGCAAAGCCAAGTAACCAAAGTCTGTGGGTTGCAATTGGGCACAAGGCTCTTCTATAGGCAGTAGCTGCCAACCTGATGGTCTTTGAGTTTACTACATTTTTTTGGCTCATTTTTGGTCATTTTTTGCTCGCCCTTGTTGAGGTTTATGGACGGAGTATGTAGCACCCCGGGCAGATTGTTAAGCATTGTCATAGGGCAAATTGCAATAGAAAAACTATTTAATTTGATGTGATGTGATATACCATCACTCTTGACACATTTCTTCCGCTTTTGATGTTCATCTCATTGCAAACGAATCCCTGTCCTTTCAGCATTTCTGCATACCACCCTTTCTCCTTTTGGTGTAGAAGATATGTTGCCCTCTGGTGGCCAAAGTATGTCACATCGAGTCACTTTCAAAACTGAGGAGACGCCATTTTTACATTTATAGATATTTAGTAAGTATGTACTTTTTTCTGTCTGCTTGATGCTTATGTGCGTGTGTTTGTGTGTGTGTCTCATGTGACATCTCTCTGCTGCAGCATGATGGTATCAGAAGAAACAAGGTCTGTGTGTGTACTTTTTTTATCGTGTGTGTGTGTGTGTGTGTCATCTGGTGCTTTTTTCCATTTTTTCACAATTTGTTTGAGTGCTTGTGGAATAAGACTGTCTGTCTGTCTGTCTGTCTGTCTTTGCAGCAGCTTCCGTTGACCGTTCAGGAGCTTCAGGAGGAGCTGAGGGCTCACAGGGAGATGAATAGCCGCTTGCAGCAACAGCGGCAGCAGGGCAACTCTGGCTCCTATCTGGAACTCCACACGGACCAGGACCACAGAGGGGGACTCAGTCCCGGTCACAGCCCCAGACAAAGCCCCAGCAACCTGCACAGCGCCGGGCCAAAGGTCAGCCCCAGAGCCAGCCCGTCCAACACCTACAATCCGAGGCGACAGGAAGCTGACATCATCATCCACACCCCCGGGTATGGCTGCAACACTACGGCAGCCAACACCCTGCAGCCCGGGCCAAGGAACAGCCCGATTCAGCCCCTCTACGCACCTGGCCAAGGTGCAGCCGCGGTGCCGAGCTCCGGTTCCCTTCGTCCCCGCAGCCCCTGCCTGGTGCCCGGGTGCGACGGCTCCTCCTCTCCCCCTCCCCCGGACGCGTCCGAGGACAATTTGTTTCAGCTGCAGTCGGAGCACGAGCGGCAGGCTAAGGAGCTGCACCTGCTGAGGAAGACCATGGAGGAGATGGAGACGAGGATCGACTGTCAGAAGCAGACGCTGGGTGTCCGCGACGAGAGCATCCAGAGGCTGCTGGAGATGCTTCAGGGCCAAGGCCAACACTGGGCCCGGGGACAGCGAGCGGGCATCATAAGCATGGCGGCACAGGAGGCTGAAGCCCAGCTGGAGAACATGCACGTGAGAGAGGTGGGTTGTTCCTCCGCCTATTTTAAATAGGGCCTAACGGAGTGAAAGGTTATGTATCCCAGCTATCATTTGCAGTGTAGTATCAAAAGGATTTACCGAAGCGTAAAGTGTAATTTTTTTCCCCCAATAAATACATTAGATAACATTTTAGACATGATTTTTTTTTTGTTCATCATTACCTAGATTAATCGATGAACTGTTGTTTTATGTGTTCATTTTAATTCCACATTCAGCGACAGGAATGATTCATTTGACTGGTCTTTACATATATTTACATGTAAAGACCAAAAAAAAATTCACCTGTGCATGTGTGAGTGTGTGTGGGAGCAGAAAGCAGCTCAGCAGGTCTTATCAATGGGCCAGATTACCATACGGAGGTCTCTAAGTCTGTGTTCAGCCATGCAGTTTTACAATCTGTGGCTGTGGCTGTGTGTGTGTTTGTGCGTGCGTGCTGATCATATCACACTTGCGTATTTGCCACTTGTCTGTGCTTTTACACATAACACTTGGCAGAACCTTTTTTATGGTGATTTTGGAGGCAAGTCACGTCCTTCCCATTTTCCCTTGTCTTATATTCCTGCGACTCAATTTTATTGATTGAGAATTTGCCATTGCCAGGCCTCCAGTCGGCGTTGATTTGGCACAGGTGCGTCTGTATCCGCTGACAGGAGGCGGCTCTGTGCTACTCACTCCGGCCCTGTTTATTTTTAACTCCTAAATCTTCTTAGCCTGTAATTTCTCTACCTCTAGTCTGTGTGTGTGTGTGTGTGTGTGTGTGTTTGTGTGTTGCACGTCTGTCCTCGCGCCCCGCCATTGTTTGTGTCCTGATGTTCTTGTATTTTTGTCTTTGTGTTGCCTGTTGCAATCAGTGTGCTCGTGTGCGTGGGATTGTTTGTGTGTCAGTGTGTGTGTGTGTGTGTGTGTGCAAGCATGCGTGCACATCTGGGGCCTGTCGGCTTAGCGAGGACACTCCCTCGCTGGGCTGCCGGTGGCTGATGGGATATCCACCCATGCCGGGTGTGTGGTCACTACAGCGACTTTGTCAGAGGAGAGCGTGGGTGTTTCAGCCCTTGCTAATGCATCCGCTGCTGTGTGTGTGTGTGTGTGTGTGTGTGTGTGTATGTATAGGACCTAACCATGATGTGTGTGTGTAAGAGGTGAGTACCTGTCCACACACACTCGGCGTGCTGTGCTATTTTTAACCGCTTGACAGCTTAATACTGTGTGCACTGTGGAGGAGGTGACCGGGTCTGAGGTGAGCGAGAGTGGCAGAGATGGGAGAAAGGAGTGTTTTTCCAAGGTAGAAAAACAGGCTGTGTTTGTCTGAATATTAATGTATGATTAATGAGGGAAAACACGCTCAGGGCCCTGATTGAAAAGAGACGTGATTGTTGTTCTTTCATTTTCCCCTTCTGGCCCCCTCTCTCCTCAGAGACACACACACACACACACACACACACACACACACACACACACATACACGTGCATGAACACACACACACAGCTTTTGATGGCATGCCTTTATGTCTTGCAATGAGCTGCTGAGAATATGTCTGCTGAAATTATAAATTATGTCTGTAGTAGTTTTTTAACTCAAATAAAAAATAAAAACAGTGCTGACAGTCAAACTCAATGTTATGCTGTAGAACTTGTAGACTGGCTGTTTGTGCTTTTTCTAAGAAAGACAAACTAAAAGGAGTGAACACTATAGTTGCTGATGGTCTTATACGTTTTCAGCTTTATATTAGAATCTGTTTTCAGAACGCAAAAAGATGTACAACTATTTTAAATGGGCAGAAACGTCAAACTGCATGTTTTAAAGATAAACCCAGCATCCTGTGAAGGCCTCTTCTGATTGTTAATGTGTCAGGGTGATGACGTAGCCTTCAGTTTGCAAATGTCATAGTTAAGAATGGCAAGGAGTGGTAATGCATGTCTCTGTTTTCAGCTCGTCTCTCATCTAGCCATCAAACACCGTTTATGGTTGACATGGGTCCTTTCTGGCATTTGTTGGTGGTGTTAATGGTGATCAATTATTGGCTTAACCTTTTGTCTATATTATCACACATAAACATTTGTCCCTTTGTTCATCGAACGATTAGACTTGACCGAATAACATCGTCATCCTTTGGTAGAAGGGTGTGAGAAGTGTTATGTTAAGTAAGAGTTCATTTCAAGTATGGCCTCTTTACCGTGTTGACTTTGAATGTAAATCTTCACAGTTCTATCAACGACCACAAAGTGGCAGTGTGCTATAAGAATTTGTGCACCGCCAACACACACACACGCACAAACGCATGCACATACGCCGAGAGGCATAAATCTGGGCCTAATCGACTCTCCCCAGCCGCCAGTTCCCTGTAGACCCAATAATAACAGCTGCACCACTGGTCTGTTCCTGCCCAGCCCTGACCTGTTGCCAATGCTGTGTGCACACGCGCGTGCACACGCTCACTGTGAGATTTCTTACTTGGAGATGGCATATCTACTTTCATACATGTCATACTGCCGATTTCATATGGTCCTTTGGGGCTCTGGGTAGCGTTAGGGCCCCTACTGTATATGAAGATATCAGCCTGGGAGCCGTAACGCTGACTATGTGCGGCATTGCGCCGCTGTGGCGGCAAATCGCTTACGGCTCTTTTGTTTTTCTGTAGCATGACCGCTTCAAAAGTCTTGGCTGCTGTTTTTGGCAGGGCACTCCGCCCGCACTCTAAAACACGGATGAAACTTTTCTAATTTGGATTTTCAAAACAAGGAAGCTCATGTCAGCGAATCTGTTTTTTTTTTTTTTACTTACTTTCTCCTCACTTTCTATTGCAATCAGCTGTAAAGTGTTAACGTCTCATTTCTCATTTGCCCGTGTATGTTTGTCCGTCTGTCAACATTTCTCCCCAAGCTGATATGCTATCTGTTGTGGTCAGTTTCATCGGCGGGAGGCCTATCCGGGGTGGGGCTTTTCAGGGCCTCTGTTCTTGATTGGCTACTTTTAGCCTTTGCTAATGAAGCCCCTATGAACTAACATTAGAAGGCCACTGTAAATACCACTAGCACACACACCCACACACACACACACACACACACCCACCCACCGATGCTCCCTCCCCACCACACCCCGGGCACCACATACTCGCCACGCTCTGTTGATCTCCCAGAATGTTTGAGCGGAAAAGTTTATCGGGACAAAATTACACCCCTCGAACCGTCTGCTCACCCTCTCCCTAGTCCTACGCAAGGGCTTGAATCTCCGTGACGTCTCCCGTAGTCCTTCTAAACTTCTCTTAGATAGCTGTTCCCCTTTTTTTTTTTTCCCCTTTATTCTCACAAACGAGGATGAGGATTGGGAAAGAAAAGAGAGCGTGTGTGTGTGTGTGTGTGTGTGTGTGTGTGTGTGTGTGTGGGTGTGTGTGTGTGTGTGTGTGTAGGTGTGTGTGTGTGTGTGTGTGTGTGTGTGTGTGTGTGTGTGTGTGTGTGTGTGTGTGTGTGTGTGTGTGTGTGTGTGTGTGTGTGTGTGTGTCGAATCTGTTCATGTTGTTGTCTACGTATGGCGCATATGACACCCTTGCCTGCAGGCAAGAATTGAACCTTTTGACCGTATCCTTCGTTCAGGATGTCGGCACTTATTGCTATGTGTTGCGTTTGATCCTATTCATTCCATATGCTTGGTCCTCTGACACATATGGCGCGAGGAAGACAGTCTTTGATGACATGCTCTCTTGCGTGACTCAATTTCCCCCGCTGAAAAACACAACCGTTTTGGGGAACTGTGCGCCAACCCTTGTTGATAGGGAGCTGATATACACACTTTCTCCAGGGGACGGATCAATGGGCACAGTCGGGCGAAAAAGACAGGTTTGCACAGAGGGACGTACTCGCATTTAAAGTGACACATTAATTCGCATATGGTCAAAAGAAGATTAGGCCTGTGGCGGCAGAGGGCATGCCGCTCTGTGGGAGGAATGCTCTTACGGCAGTAATCCCTCCTTATCCACAGCTGACGTGCGCTATGTTTACGTGCAGGAAATATTCCATTATTCATCATGAGGCAATATAGCAACACCCAGAGCTCAAGCCATAAACAGACGGGCGGTTGCATGCCTCAAACTGCTGTAAGACTACTCATTGAGACCCATGCCTGATCGTACCTGATACTAGTAATATATAATATAATATAACGTCATTGGGATACTTGGGAGGGGGGATGGGGTAATCATGGCAACCTGTAGCTTCTCCCTGCATCTCTATTAATACTTTTCCTGAGTCTTTTTATGTCCTCCCCTGACCGCCTGATGAGCTGTCTGAATATGAATAGCACATGTCCGTGTGGGTTTCTGTCTGATTTGGGTGGCTTTTCTCTCCCCGTCGGCTGTCGGTTACGCGTCCACGTTTTGGCTTCGATACCGTTCGAGTCCCTCTCTCCCCTAAACCCAGCTGGGCCTCTGTGAAGGTGGAAGTGGTGGCCGGCGGCTTCTTGGATGCAGATGGACCTGGCGGGCAGACTGAAAGAGCGAAGCTCGGCGCCACGAAGGCGCTGTTGAGCCAGGACCACTCCCACGTTACCATCGCTGGGGTGCCCCCCGACCCTCCGGTGCTCCATTGCAGTGGCCTCCGGGTTAGACGGTGGCCGTGCTGCCTGGAATCAGGGTGCGAGCGAATGTATGTGGGTGTGAACAGAATATTTGTGACAAGGGACACATTGCTCTCAGTGATATTTCACTTTTTAAGTAAAGGCTTACCAAACTGATAAAATCCGCAGCTCCCTGCGGTTCATTTTCATTAGGTGTACGACACAGAGAAGTATCGAGAGCTGTAGATTTATATTCAATTTCGAAAGTTGATATTTTGTACGGCCCTCTTCGAGTGTCCATGTACAATAGGGCACAGCAACATAATTCAACTATGCACTAGTCATTTTTATTAAATTAATTCCTGTAATTAATCAATGATTAAATTGGATTTTTTTGTTTTATGGGTCAAATGGACTTAACACCTTTTAATCAAACAACGCTTTACCTGTTCAACAATCACACATGATTATATATATATATATATATATATATACACACATGAACGTGAGTGTGTGTGGGCTTTTGTGTAGACATAGTTGTAGGTCACAGTTGCCATGAATTATTGATAGAAGAAGATCAGCGCATGTGCTGGCAGGAGGTGTTGCAACGCCGGAGCTCTAGCGTGCCACAGACCTCCAATAGAGAGGCAGAGAAAACAGGCGAGAGATAAGAAATGGAGAGATGCAGACTGAACGAGTGATGGAGACGGATTCAATATCACCTGTAGCTTAGTACCTGCTAACGAGGAGGAGAGACAGAAAGGCAACCAACACGACACGGTTCATCAAACCCAGGACCAGCTAAAAGTTTGTTGGAAGTCTGCAGAGAGTGGGAGAAAGTCAGTATTTAAAAACAAGAAATAACTACAAATATATATGTATATTTTTATACAGGGAGAAAAAGAATCTGTAGGTGGTCGGTCTGCTCATTGTATCTGTTGAAGTGGCTCTGAAGCTGTGGGTCTTGGGGCTTAAGATGATGAGCCGCCAGGCTTGTTTTTACCGAGTCCCTCCTCAGGAGCTCCACCGCCGGAACCAGATCCAGGCCGATCCAGCCAAGACCCGGGCTCTGCAGACTGTCATTGATCTGAAGGTAGGACCTCCAGCGAGTCTTTTGCGACAAAGGCCAGCAGGCAACATTCCATTTTTTAAAAATAATAATGTGCCGCATGAGGAGTGCATTGCCGCAACAGATCAGTTCTTGGCTTCCCGTATGTCGGCGTTTTGAAAATCAAGCCACAAGACAAAAGATCAGCCGCTTTAAACCGTACATGAAGATAATAAAATATTTGTGAGTTTGTTTCTGCGCTGTACTCTGCTCCTACCGTTGCGGCGCGCTCTCTGTGTTGGTTGGATATCCATTCCGTACCAAGTAAAGTTGAATTATAGATGAGCGCGCCGCCGCAATGCGAGGAGCCTCTGGCTCGGCCGTGGGCGCAGACAAAAAAAAACGTACATTTAGGAGTCATCGAGGGAACACTGCCTTATTGTTGCCTCGTGTCTGTATGGCAGCCATGCCCAAGTGAAGTCCATTATTGGCCCATGCCGAGTTGACCACTTATTCAATTTGTTTCAAATGTCACATATGGAAGCTTTCACTCTCATCTAGGCCCTTTGAAGTCGTTTAAGCTGTGAAAAATGCAGTTGACTCCACGTGTGTGTGTGTGGGGGTGGGGGTGTGTGTGTGTGTGTGTGCGTGCGTGCACCCCCCGCACACACGCTTGGTGTTCATGCAACCGACGCTTGTTCTAAATGTGGGTCCTACCACAGTTATTTTTCACACATACTTTGTTATTCGTCTGCCTTTTAACGAACTGCACATGTGCGAGCCGGGAATGTCCACCGCGCTGTAAATGCCTGCGAAAGACTGAGGTAAATCTGAGCGCACGAATTAGACGACGCAAAGCGCACATTGGCATGAGGGGATGAGACGTATGAAAGGCTAGAGTTAGCCGCAGACAGGGGGAGAGAAAGGTGCAACAAAGTCCTTAGTTGACGTTGACCCTGATGGGGAAATATTTCCTGGCATTGTTTGTTTTTGAAACCTTCCTTTTTTGCCGCGTCGAGTATAGTGCGTGCCCGGACTCTCTGAACGTCCTCCACCTTGTCCCTGTTGGTCTGCATTGTCTTTGTTGTCGTGGCCACTAAGTGGTGTATGTTTCCGCTTTGTAATTGCAGAACACCAACCACCCTTTCTGTTTTGATCCTGATGTTATCTGGCAGGTACAGTAGTGGGTTCTCACCTCTTGGTTTTCCTCTGTAAACCCAGCATGAGCCACACAGAGCCAGCATGCGTGTTTCCCACCCTGTGTCCCTGTTATGAATTCCTCCTTTCTCGGAATGCAGCGCCGCACCGTACAGTAGTTTACGTTTCAGCGGTTTTGAGGCAGAGCTTCTATTACATGTATTTTCCTATTGCATCGCGCTGTATTTTCCTTGGATTGGCCTTGTTTCTCTTCCTCTGGGCGATGTTTTCTCTCGCTGTGCTCCGGAGCGAAAACAGATAGCTATCAGGTATTAAACTTAGGACGTGGACGAGGATACAGAAGTCCACCTGAAGCCCTGGAAATGACTGCATTGTTTTGTGTGTGCTGTGGTTAAGGTGAAGTTATACCTCTAAATTCCTCAATGCCTTATCTGGACTTTATTCTTTTTTTTTCTGGCTTTACATCGGAATTCCTTGTCCTTGCCTACACTCTTATTTTGAGTGCTTTTTTTTTTCTTTTTTTTTTTATAAAATCCTGTTTGCTTGGTCTACACGTGTTTAGGATGGTGCACAAGGCACACCAGGCTGATGTCAGAGGATGTAATAGAGGTCAGATGCTCACACGTTGCCTGTGGTTTGTGCTGATGGCATCATGCGCTCTGTTTCCATTTATTCAATTACCTTTCTCTTCTCTTCCAAGGTTACGCATTTAACGTATGTCCGATCCCATGCAGCTAAACAACCTCGGGACCCGTCCGTGACAGTTCTCACATTCTCTCATAGATGCTGCATATCAAAAACATCCTGGATGTTTCCAGCGACTTGCTCTTCTCCCAAGTACTTGCATAGATATTTCCCCTGATTTGACCAGACGTGAAACTATACGTCTATTGTTTATAATCTCTATATGCTACACAGTTCACTTCTGTGGATATTCAAAATTGTTTAGTTTTAGTGATGGTATTTTTTTCTTTTTCCAATACCTTTTAAAAGGGGGCATATTTTGCATATAACTCCCATAGTGTGTCCATCCAGTCGGGAATAGTAGGGATTTATTTTAATGGCAATTTCTAGGAAGAAATTGCACTTAAAAGCCCTCTAAGCCAATTCATGCATGACCCTCCCAGATGTCACAAGTCACAACTTGTGGGTCTACTTTTCCAGGCCCACATCTCTTTCAGAGTGAGGAAAAAAATATATATATAAATGCCTTCGACTTCACCTCTTTATACTGTTGTGGGTGACATTGTCTGCCTACTGTTGCTGGCGCAGGACACCAAAATCTCCTCCCTGGAGAGGAACATCCGGGACTTAGAGGATGAGGTCCAGATGTTGAAGACCAGCGGCCTGCTGCATCCCGACGACAGGCACGAAGACCTGAGGCAGGTGGAGGTCTACAAGAGTCACTCGAAATTCATGAAGACCAAGGTAGAATGCCTCTGCACGTCACCTGACACGGCTGCACACTGCATGAACTCATCGGTGCGTGTTTGCTGCCAGAGCCCGGTCACGGATGCATGCGCACCTGTGGCCTGCGTGTCGCATGTCTCGATGTGCGTGCTCACGGAGAAACAAGCGAATGTTTCAACACACCCTCATTGCAAACTGCTTTTTTGCTTTGTGTCGTGGCTTTTGACTAGTATAAATGTGTTTCTTCACCTCCTGTGTGCCTTACCTACTCTACCTGCTTGTTGGCCACGCATCGCACTGCTCACTCTACCGTGGTGGCGGACTGTTCCGAGGGAACAAACATTGGCGCTATCATCTTACCGCGCACCGTACAAGAGTCACTCGAAATTCATGAAGACCAAGGTAGAATGCCTCTGCACGTCACCTGACACGGCTGCACACTGCATGAACTCATCGGTGCGTGTTTGCTGCCAGAGCCCGGTCACGGATGCATGCGCACCTGTGGCCTGCGTGTCGCATGTCTCGATGTGCGTGCTCACGGAGAAACAAGCGAATGTTTCAACACACCCTCATTGCAAACTGCTTTTTTGCTTTGTGTCGTGGCTTTTGACTAGTATAAATGTGTTTCTTCACCTCCTGTGTGCCTTACCTACTCTACCTGCTTGTTGGCCACGCATCGCACTGCTCACTCTACCGTGGTGGCGGACTGTTCCGAGGGAACAAACATTGGCGCTATCATCTTACCGCGCACCGTGTCTTCTTACTCCCCCCCCCCACCCCACCCCACCCCCCAGTAGCTGGCAGAAAGACTTTTACAAATGCCCGAATACGATTTCCCCTTTACGCCGTACACAACCGCACGCATAAGACTAGGCCCACGGAGATGGCCCCACATGAAGCAAAAATGCAGTTTCGGGTTTCACAGAGGTTTTTTGATTTTTTTTTAAAGCTGTGTGTGTGTCCCATGATCAGCTCTCCAATGCGAATCCAATGCTTCTCTTCTGGCCATTATAGGTGCTCTTTGTGGGGCCCCGTTTGTCATTGCATCTGGGAAGTTCCTGATGCAATCATAAAATGTTTTCCATGAATGGGGCTCTGAGAGATGTGAGCTTACAACGGCAAGAGGAAGAGAGCGCTCTCTCCTCACCTGCACTGACCGGAGATGACACGGGCCCCCCCCCGCCGCGTACAGTCGCGCAGGAACACAGAAAGATTCACCCGAATTCATTCTATATCCTTGAAGTGTTTAGGGTCCCGGTCTTTCAGCGGCGGTGCCCACTGGTGTTGAGGTGAGACTGTTGATAAGAGAGAAACCGGAGAGGACAGAGACGCTGTCTCCTCTGGTTTCCCCGGGCTTTCATCTGCTGGAGCTATACTATCAAGTGGCCTCTTACTCGCGAGCATTGGGGTGGCGGAATTTAATTCTCCAAAAATGTTTTGCCGCACATTCCTCAGTTTGGGGAAAAAAAAAAAAAAAAAAGAAGCTTCAGAAGCTCCGGTAGTGCGGTTGAGGTGTGTGTGGTTGAGCACGCAGCTATAACCTGCCTTGGCTGTAGTTTAGTGGCTGTCTTTGTGTCTCTCTAGGATCAGGCCTTGTCACCATGCGTGTCTTCCATCAGACGAGCTCCCACCTTCCTCCCCCAGCCTTGGATCACAGAACAAGCAGAAGTACCCCTCTCATTAGTCCCTCATTATTTTCTCTTTCATTTTGCCTTTCAATTTCTTGCGTCTTCTTTCTTTTTTTCTTAGCCCTAAAGCTCAAAGCCCTATTTTTAGTCTATCTTCTCACCAGTCCCGCCTCTATCCTGTCTCCTTACGGCCCCCTGTCTCCTATCATCCTGGCCCTCGGCTTCCTGCTCTCTCGGGTTCTTCTCTCCCCGTTTGACGGAGGGTCTAATGGCCGAGCTCTGGTCCAATCACGATTCCCGGGGTTGTGAAATGAACCCTGCTCACACACAATCAGAGAAGTCTCTCTTCGAATCAGCGCTGTGCATTTTTGGCACCGGGAGACAGATGCCAATCTTCTGCGCAGAGCTAGACCCCCTCTTTTAGTGCATTTGATTTCCGTTGTGGTTCTCTGTCCGGTTCTGTGCGGCCTTCCTTAAAACAGTCTGCAATCCGCCAGTTATGCGAGTGTAATACTGCTCCTCAAAACTTTATCTGCCTGCATGTAATTTTCACCCTTGGGCTTTTTTGGCTAGGTGTGTCGACAGAGCAGACGGTATGCCTGGGACTCCCCTGAGTGAGGACTGATAATGTACGGCGGAGAGAAATAATTGGATATTGTAGATTTCCATCCCTCAAAATAAACGTATCTTGACACAGTTTTCATGTTAAATTAATGATAATAAATATTCCGTTTTATGTGTCAAAGTAGGGCAAATATTGCCATTTTGACACCACGTGTTGAATGATGCGATAGCTGTCTCGCTGCCCGCTCTGATATTAAATACCATTTTTAAGCCTCTAGTTGCATACCTTCAAAATGCGAACTTGTTTGTGTGGAAGTGCGTTGCCCTGAGAATTTGCGTTTTTTTTTTTTCTTTCAAAGATTTGAAAGATTTCCTTCCCTGCAAGTCTATCCGTTCACTCAATGTTGACTCAGGGCTTTTCACAAAAAATGTGTGTGTGTGTGTGATTGCCAGATAGAGCAGCAGAAGCAGGAGCTGAACAGGAAGGAGTCCGAGATGCAGGCCCTGCAGACCAAACTGGAAACACTGACCAATCAGAACTCGGACTGCAAGCAACACATCGAGGTGCTCAAGGAATCGCTCAGCGCCAAGGAGCAACGCGCCAGTACGCTGCAGACGGAGGTGAGTGTGCCTGGATCACCCAATAAACACAACATCCCTACACTCCCAGATGCAAACGCACGCCATGATGCCCACAGCCACTCCGCTGGAAGACACACAGCTTCAGATGGCTAACTGACCATGAGCGCGTTTGTAGATCGCTGCAGTAACAGCAAAGGTGTCTTGCGTGTATTTTAACTTGCTAACTGACAAAAATAACAGGGAGTATAGAGAGCTGGAGTTTTAGCCTGCATGTTCTTATACCTTCCCTTTTTTGGTCTGCAGATATTTGCCTTGTTTGTTTTAGGCCTTCAGCTTGTTTTGCAAATTCATTAAAAACGGCAGAATTTTGTGGACCAGGGTCAGCGGAGAAAAATTAGCCGCTGGCGCATTTACAGTGATGTTTATCAATGTGCGCTGTTCCTGCAAAAATAGCCTTCATGATCAAGTTTGCATGCACCCTGCTACTTGGAAGCTAAACGGCGTGCACGCAGAGACCCCCCAAGTAACTAGAGTTGTTCTCAGGGACGCAACGCAACTTGTGTATCTGCACAAGCTGAACAGGATCCTGCTTTGTCTGCATTGGTTTCGTTCTTTGTCTTAAAGTGGCTGGATAAAAATATGTGTGTTTGACGGTTTTGGCCCACCGGCCGGCTGATGCGTGCGGGTAGGTCGGTCTGGCAGTAGGCGGTAGAAAGTTGGCAGCTTTCTCTCCTTCATCTTTGAAGTGTTTTTTAATGCTATGACTGTAATGATTTTATCACGGCTGTTAGGCATGGAGGTTGGTTGTGTGTTGGGATTTGGAGGTGTGTATTGTGTGTGTGTGTGTGTGTTTGGCGGGGGTCATTTGGCGTTTTTCTCCATCACTCTCTCAACTTGGAACTGATACTTTAGATCTCTTTGTCTTCTGTGGTTGAGAGCGGCCTGCTAACTATGTCCACTCATCATTACAGGAAGCAATTTGGGCCAAAATTAGGCCTAATTGTGCATACATGTGCAAGGAATTTTGGCCCTCGCAGTTGGCTGAATACATCATACTTAAAGGAATTGGTTTTCAGTGGGTGGTACTTTAAGTGTGTGCCTGTTACGGCGTTGTGTGTCCATCTAAAATCTCCCCTGGGGAAATGTGTGTGTGTGCCCTTTTTGCCACAGGTGTAACTTTATGGCGAGGTCAGCACACAAATCATTTTACGATCTGCCCTCTCAAATGAACTCTATCAAATGAATTGTATCGTGTTCCCACTCCTGCACCCGTCGAGAGAGAGAGATTTAGGGGCTCAGCTCACCTCCACATCTCCTTAGTCCGCTGGTTTGTTTCCTGGCTATATTGACTCACGGGTTAATGTTCTCTGTTCCTAGGAATTCGGTCGACTCGTTTTTAAAGACGCAATGCATGAAACCATACGATTTCTGAAAATGATATGAAAATGTGGGTGTTTTTGAGCCGACTTCTGTGCAAAGGGTCCAAATCTTGGTTGCGACGTGTTCATTTCACATTATGCCCTTGTCATGTCAGTAGGTGGCTGTAATTAGCCGTGAATATCTTAGGGACAGGAGTTATAAAGGTACAAGGTCATTCTGGCTGCTATTTACCGCACATTATTTTGCTCCACAGTCTGCGTTCTTGTCGCCTCCCCTGCGCTCTTACAGACCTGAGCACTGTCGGCCCCCATCACCAAACGACCCACATGCACACTTAAGACGCGTTTGCTGACTGGAGTGTCATCCCGGACCCGGGGCTGCTTTTCTTTCCCTTGCCACTAACGTTTTCCCCAACTTGGGAAAGGCTAAGGTTTCCTGGAATAAGTGGGTAAAGTGGAGGATGGCTAAAGATATTGAGCGTGCACAGGGCCAGCCAGGGTTCTGCATTCCTCTGCCCTCTGTCAGTCATTTGGTTAGCGAGTATAGAGATTGGGACATGATGCCCTTCTCACCTCATTCCTTCCAGCCAATCATTATTGCTCCATCCCCTCCTTCAGCTTTCAGTTACGAAATTCCCCAAGAGCCCCCTTTTTGTCCCCCCCCCATTGGCCCCTGTGTGTGTCTGTGTGTGCGTGCACGAAAATGCATGCCCGCGTGCGTAGGAGGTCTCATCATGAATGACAGTGATTGGTACAGTAGTCCACTTCCCCAGAGACAGACTGGTGTCTCACAACCCGGCCGAGCAGTTTCATCTCCCAAACATTTGTCTCCGAAGGCAATTCATATCGGGACGGGACTGAGTGGAGACTGACCTCGGAACAGAGCAGGCACTGTGCGCGAGGGAATGGGAGAGTGGAAGTGTATTTATTTGTCAATCAAAGATAAAGACGGCTTCTAAAAGGGGCGTGATGGAATCTGTCTCCAGATAACTGGAAAATGTGGAAAATAATGACTGTGTGCGTGTGCGTGTTTCTGCTTCGCCCTTCTGTGGAAACTTAACCCATTTAATACAGTAGGTGTATGTGTCGTTCCTGCACCAATCAGGACAATGCAAGGCTGTAACTATAATCCAGCATATCAGGTAACCTATCGGAGACCTTCCTGCATTTTTAACCAGCCAGCGCAAAGTAACAAGCCGCAGCCCCGGTGGAAAGAATGCCTTCAGGTGCTTAGTGTGTGTTTAGTTTCCTTAGTTTTTAAAAACTGAATATAAATAACTGAAATAAGGACTAAAGGCTGCAAATCAGATTTGGGGCCTGTTTTATTTAACTTGGCCAAGTTGCATATCTAGTTATAGTCATGTATTACTTGTGTATGTGAAAATGGGGTGTTTTAAAAGAAAAAAGAAAATAACAGTGGTTTGTTAAAGTTAAACATGATTTGCAAGTGTACCACTGATTTCTTTTTAATATTTAAGTGGAATACACTACAATACTCTACACGTTGATTTTACACAATGATTTGGCTTGTCTAACAACTTGTCCACCACTGAGGTGTCAGTCATTAGCAATATCGGGGAAAAAAAACTGAACGATTCAAAATCGGCACGATTGCATCAACAAAGTCTTCCTTCCTGATTTTCGGTTTGACAGCGAGGCAGAAGGAAGACATGAAAAACAGTGAGGCCAACTGGGCACTTGATGTTGTCTTGTCCTAAAACAAGCTCTGCTCCTGGCTGGACGGAATTAGACAATTTGCAGATGCCAACATGAGTCACAGAGTTGCAAAGGCACATATGTCATATATATAATATAAGGCCTGTAGTTTTTTTTATGAAAAACACCTTCAAACACGGCAAACAAGTCAACAAAACAGATGTTGTGAGGGTTCACCACGAAATTGTCAACTACATTTGGCTCAACATCTTTCTTGTCATGCATCATTTCATTGTGTTCTTTGTGCGACCTCTAACCCCTTCGTTGTAAGTCCCTGAGAGTCACAAAAACGGATTTATGAAGTTGAGATTTGACATGCAACAAATCATGCGCTATTTCATGTCTTTGAGTGTCAGTATTGAAGCTTTTCACTTTGGGAAGGTCTGTAAACCTTTGATTTACATATTCAGGACCGGAGGGGCATGTCTTGCAGGTGCCACTTAATCATACGGGGGAAATCCAGACATGAAGTAGGCTGAGGTTGTTTCAGTCAAAATCTGAATTTGGAACATAAATTACGCACCCATATAACCTTTTACACTTTATTCCTCCTCGAGCGCTACTTGAAGTGTTGGGAGCAGCAGGCCTGTAATGTATGTTTTGCGATGTGGCAACATGTCTGTGTTTACGGAGAACTCAGTCTGTGGTTTTCCAATCGAAGTCTCTCAGATGTGACCTCAAATATCTTGTGTTCTCTTTCATCACCAGCGTCTGCAGCGTGTGTCTGCCAGGAGACCTCTGCCGAGTTTTTTTTGATTCTGAGGTTGACGCGTAATGACTCGGAGCAGATATAAATTACTCAAAAGTGACTTGTTAACATTAACCATAGTGACAGTGATGAATAGCCAAAACAAGAGGGGCAAAAAAAAATACTCTGGAGTGGGAGAGGGAAAGAATCGGGGATGGATGAGGCACGGGAGGAAGTGAGAAGTGAGAGAATAGAGTTTCTTGATGGATGGAGAAGGCTGTGAGCTTCTGTCAGTGAGTGATGCGATGGTACGGTGTGTTGTGGTCCCTGCTGGACTATTTTTGTTGCTCTTTCCTTGTTCTCTCCGCTGATCGATGGTCCGTGTAGGTAGTGAGGCAGAGAGAAGACGTGGTCTCGACCTGGTTACGCTCCACCCTGGACTCTCCCCCTGCTGGGCTCTCCCTCTCTGTGTCTTTCTTTCTGCCTCATTCCCCTTTTGCTCCCTTTGTCCATATTTTCCCTTCTTTCATACTATCTGCCTCCATCCGTCTTCTCTCCCGCACATTTTGTCACCTCCCTCTGCCTTTCCCTCCGTTAAATTCTCATCAGAAAGTCTGCTGATACGGCTGCGAGTCAGGGCGAGTTACAGATCAAACGTAGGTGAGAACGTGATGACCTCACCCCGGAGGATAGCGAGGTTGTTGGCAAAGGGGAAATTGGAAACGGTTCCTGTTATAGGCTGACCACTAATTGACAAGTTCGCATTTAAAGTCTGGACCTGTTGCGAGGCGTCCCAACCGCTGTGGACCATTTTTAAAATGACCTCATCTGAACTCGACTGACCACGGTCACCGTTCTCCGGCCCAACAGCATGCTCCCAGGTTCCTGGGGTGCTGTGGTTTGGGATGCAGTGTGAGTAGCGAAGCGTCAGGGCCCCCCCAGAACAAACATGGCACGGTCCAAAATAAAGCCCCCGCGAGTTCTTCGGAGGCCATGTGGAAAAGCCATAAAGTGGAGTTATAGGGGTCAGATGGGGGATGAGATATTTAATGGTTTACACAGGGAACGGGGTAAATATGTGCATGACTGATGATCAGGCAAACACACGCGTGTGCACAAGGTTACTTATGCATATGCACACGTAAACGCACGTTATTGTTGTTGTGCAAAAATGCACGCCGCACGCGTCCGCACAATCCCTAGGTCACGTGGGACTGGAGGCCGATTATTGAAGCAAAACAATTTACAAAGTGAATGAAGAGTTGTGTACCTACTCTCCATTCGCGTTTGCTCAATCTGATTTGTAAATGTGAAAAAGAATTCTGAATCCCTTTGTGCATAATCGGATCTGTAAATCATAATAATAATAATAAAAAAATCTGGACTCTGGTATTCAAACCGAAGGGATTTGTGAACGTGGATAGAAAAACAAAATGTGTTCATAGAAATAAAGTCAATTTGTACCATGTGGTATTCAAAATTGTCCAGTTTTCAAAATACACAATAATATACACCGAATAAATCTACGGAAATAATATTAATTGGATTATATACACATGGAGTATGAAAACACCTTACTTTGGAAAGTGAGAAAAATGACACTCACCCTGCATGTCACTGTGGGCCATTTTAATGCATTTACCATAAAGATCAGAATACGAGTGCATTCCAAATTTAAAATCTGATTATGCACACAGGGATTGGGATACAGTTACACAAGTCTTCACTAACGTTTGTAAATTGTTATGTTAGAATAATGGCTCCTCAGAGGACGTCTGAGGAGGTAAATAAATTTCATTTATCCCACATGAAGGTCTTTGAGAAGTGTGTGCGTGTGTGCTCTCTCTTTTGTTCCACATTTATTTTTTTATCTATTTTGAAACGAAACAAAAATACACATCCACCCAAAGAGTATTTGGGGTTTTTGTCGTGCTGTTGTTAGTCAGTGGCTGGTTAACCAGGGCAGTGAGGTGCTGATGGAGACAGACGGGAACAATGTGTTGCCTTGTATTCATTCTGACCTGCTCTCGGTCAGGGTCACGCTGCTTTACTCGGACCACTTACCCTCTCATCTAATACACACATACAGACACATGCACGGGCAAATATACAAAGATACACTCAACAAACACGCAGTGTCCCAAGAAAACAGCTGAAGGGTTTCACCCTCATCATTAGAAATGTCAATACAGTATGACAATATCCTCTTCCCTAAAATAAGATTATCCAGTGGGTAATAAAACCGAGGGTATGCTGAACCATGCTGAGGCTGCAGTAGACCTGAGGAGGACAAATTTAAGGTGTCACTTGTGCGCCCCAGATTGATCTTCTCACCTTTATTTTTGGGACAGATTTATTTACTTTGTCTGGGATTTGAACCAAGAACCCTTTTGCCGCACCACCACCATGCCGGCCTACTGGGAAAATACTCCAGTGTTACGGTTTAGTCAGCGGTAGCAGATTTACTGTATTTAACACTTCATCCAGCTGATGTCACTTAAGTTTGTGTTTTCTATACTGGCAGCTCTTGACATAGTGTGTCAGACATACAAGCTTATCCACGGAGGAATAAAATGAAGGGGGTTTGTTTCATATGTCGATCGAACATAAATCATGAGATTCCAAGAGCCCACTGTAGACCTTATTGTTCTGCACACATGTTTGACAGAGTGACTGCCCGGCGTGGGTCGACAGGAAATGGATTCCCTGGAAACAGGATGCGGCGACTGGCGTGTGGTGCGGGTAATGATGAGGGGAAAAATAATCAAAGAAGGAGCGAGTGTTAATGAGGGGGAACGCCTGCAGTGTCTCTTCCTTTTTTAAGTGTGCGTGTGTGTGTGTGTGTGTGTGAGAGTCTCCTGGAGGATATAATGATGATGGATGGAGGGTGTAAGAGGGATTGAGGCAGCTGTGTGCAGTGAGGGTTGGTGTGATGGCGCTCGGGGTGAGTCCCCTACATTCTCCGGTATTGTAGCAGTAGTAGATGGACATACGACACAAAGCATGGCACGGTTGACTTTTATGCTTTGGCAGAAAACTCTCATTCATTCTGATGACAAAGATCCTTTTGTCAGTGAATCTCTGGGAGTGATGCGTGTCTGTGTGTGTGTGTGTGTGTGTCTCCTTGTCTCTGTTTTTTTACATCCGTGCTTTCCCATGTTCTCTCTGTAGCCTGCGGGCAGACAGCTGTGTTGCCATGGTTTTATCAACAGATGTTGCGGTGTACAATGAGCCTGTGCCCCCCTCTACGCCCTGCTGTGAGGTAGTTTACATCCGCTTATTATCCCCAGCAGGCCCCTGGGCGATTCGTCCGTTCTATGAATCCTGATCAGAGCTCTGACTGTTGCCTTATCCCTGACTTTGATGGCACACCTCAAATGACACCCAGCCTAAGCCCCAGGACACGGAACGTCCCTCATTTCCGCACAGCTCGGCCCGAGTGTCGTCATGTCTGGCGTGGCCAGTTCAGGTGGAGAGGAAATCTTCTGTTTGCATGCATATGCTTGTTTATACAGTGTGCGAGTGTGCGTGCGTGCGTGCGTGCGTGCGTGAATCAGTGCAGGTTCTTGAGGAGGCTCAATTTCACAGCTGCTCTGTGAGGTCCTTAATTCTTGGATTACATACTGTAAGTTCCACCTGCACCTGCGTGAACACACGTCCATGAATCTCCATGGTCTTCAGGATTTTTAACCTCATAACCCCGAAGTGTGATGTTATGCAGTCTATTAGACGTTCCTGTTGCTTCACCAGGAAACTATGGATCATTTAACACCACTCCTTACACCTGTGTGAGCCACCCACAGTTGGACGGCTATGTACCATCTGTGTGAGGCTGTACGGTGTGTACACTGCATACATTTGCCTTTTAATAGCTGGTTTGGCCATTTTCATGAGGGAGCACACATTCATTCTCTTCCGTCATGGTATGAGACATTCAGGCATTTCACCAAAGCGAGATATTTGAAGCTGGTATGGGGAAACTCTCTGGTGGTCTAGCATCATCTTGAAATGAAATAGCCTTTCCTTGCCTTAGTGATACAAACCAGACTTGGCCACATTAATGCCTGGACAAACATGAATTAGTTGCATATTATGTCATAAATTGAGATGATTAATTTTACAGCACAGACCTTTAAATAAGTTAAATCTAATGGCTGCCCTCTGCTGTATTTATACAGGCTGGCTGGACGTCATACAGCCAAAGAAGTGAATGGCTCACGCAGCTGTGTGTCGTGCACCACAGCAGCCTGAGCCGAGCTGATGTGTTCAGATGCCAGACACACTGCACTAGACCTGCTCTTGGGATTTAAGACATTTGGTGGTGGTGTTCTCAACCGAGGCGACCATCTATGTCCTTTAACCGGCAATCAAAAAAGAAAAAAGAAAATGTATATAGCCAAATGATATAATGCACATGTGTGTATTTACATATATTTTGTGTCTATACATTGAGCTAATTTCAGCAAAAAACGATAGAGAAGGGTATCACCGACTGACATGGTAAGGACGTTTTTTGTCAAGTTTACGTGTGACATATGGCGTGTAACATGTGCGTGCCCATATTTCGGAAGACTTTTTAAGCGTTCGAATGGGAGGATTTGAGGCCGCAGTAGGAATGTTTTTTTTCTCATCGACCCACAACTCTAGTGAGTGCAACTGTTAGTGTGCAAGTGCATTCCCAGGCCTTTGCTGTGGCCTCCCCATCTTCTCTGGTTCGGCCGTTTTGACTGTGGTCGACTCATATAATCTGTGTGTTGTTTATCGCGGACCACAGCTGACGCTGGGCCCGATACCTTAGCAGACTTGCCTGCCAGAAAAACTTTTATGATGAAATGTGAGGCAGGGAAAAGGGAGGTGAGGACAAACAGAGAAGCTGTTTTCCTTAAGCCTCTGTTTTACTTTGCTAGCCAGTGTCCAGAATTTACATTTGGCCGTCGTTGCATGCAAGCGGGAGGAAGTGGAGGAGAATGAATTTGAGATTGGGTGAGTTCATGTATTCGTGTGCACGACTGCATGTTTCATTGCAGTTGCATGCATGTACATTTTTTGGAAACTATGCATGTGTGAATGCACACCTTAAAATAGTTTGTTCATGAAATACCGCATATTGCCGAGAATGAATGAATAACTTTTGATAGGAAGGTCTCATCGACCTTCTGTTTTGCTCCGCCCCCCATGTATGGCCTTTCCGCATCCAGCAGTACCATATGAGTTAGGGTTAGGGTTGCGGGATAGAGTTAGTCTTCCACTTTGTAGGGTTATAACGATGGAATTAAGGTTAAGGGATTGGGTTGGGGGCTAAGGGTTAGGGAACGTGATTTTCGCGAATATATTTTAATGATATATTCTGTATTTGCCAAAATGTGTCATTTTGTAACATTTTTGGTTGGTGGTGTGCCCCAGGATTTATTTTAATATAAAAAATGTGCCGTGCCTCAAAGAAGGTCGAAAAACACCAAAAAGTTGGCACGAAAATGAACAAAAACAAATACAAATACTATGTATTTTTAGAAAAAGAGCTGTGATTACAAAACCGACTGTAGTCCCTAGTGTCCAATTGAGGAGCTAGAGGGAGTGTTCCCGGTTGTCCCGGAGACCGAGTTCTGCTTTGTGTCTTACTTCTCATATATGGGAACACAAATCCACAAAAATGCACAGACCTACAAAGCCATATGTGGGTCTTTTCCCAAAGACGGCCTGGTTCGAGGACGCGAGGGATTTCGCACACCGTCACGTCACTTTGTCTCGCCACAGGACCTGCGTCTTATAAGGGCATTAGGAAAAACTCCCGGAGAGATGGGAGCATGGCTGGAGGCACCGAGTGTTGATAGAGGAAGAGAAGTGGTTCGGTGAGGGAGAGAGGACTTGCACGAAGATGACATTTAGAAGTAGGGGAAAAGTGGGGGGAGAGGGAAACAGAGGTCCACCGCCGCGACTCGTCGGCTGTCCGTCACCTCAGCATGTGTGTCAGCTGATAAGGAGGTACGGTATTTCAGGAGGGCCAGCGCGTCAGCCGCGTTGATGTTCTCCAGTCAATCGGGCCTTTAAGGGTCCCGTCCACTGTCCTCCACTCGTTCATACATCTGTCCTCGAGCTTTCACCTTCACCCCTCTCCGTCCTTTCATCCCTGACTCCACACCTCCTCTCCCCGTGTTTGGTGTCTGGCAGCAATGAGTGCTTGAAGAGGGTATTAGCAGGGCGTCTGTTCAGTACTATCACAGCTTAGTGGGCCAGCGCAGGTGAGACAGCAGGGATTTCCTGTTCGGCCTCTCTGCTACATTCTTGCTAAATTGCTGCTTGCCAGGTGGGATGAGAGGAGAGGGGAGGGGAGGGGAGGGGGTCTCTTTCTCTGGGTCACACACACACACAAGCACACATACACACACACTGACCAGCAGACATGCACACGCACACACTGTCCCGTGGCAGCACACCAGCATGCACGCAGTAATGCGTGGGGGCACCTAGCGCGCTGTGGATTAGCGGTGTCACCAGTGTGCGTTCTGTGTGTGTGCCAGCGCCGAGAGGGGAGGACAGACCAGGGCTCAGTATAAGACTCTGGTCGTGTGCCAGAGAAGCAATATGAGATAAATACTTTACCATCTTACACCTGGGAGTCCTGCTCTGCTTCCAGTGCTGCTTCTTGAGAGGAGCCTCTGTGTGTCCGAGGGCCTGCGCGGAGCCCTCTCACTTTACACATGTACATGCGAAAGTATACTGGCAGGTGGGCACGAAGTGTGATCCAACACAGTTGTCCTTCTCTAGTTATTCCCATTAACATGGCGAGTCTTGCCACAGAACTATGGATTTAGTTTTTATGTTTGTAGGTATGATTGCCTCACCATATAGAAATTCATCAACTGGAAGAAGTGAAACGCCTTTTTTTTGCAAAATGTTCAACCATCTATGAGGCTTGTGTTTGTTTTTTTCTTATTTCTGAGCTTTATTATTTATTTTTGCATGATATGCTGACTGAACAGCCGTGCACCATATTCTATATCCTGGTTATAGGGACTTAAATACGCTTAGTTACTTTATGTCAGTGTGCGTGTGCATGTGTGTGTGTCTGCAGGCGGTGCGGCAGAACACTGTACTATGGCCAACAATAGCATCTGGTGTGTTTCTGCATCAGGCCACAGTGATTCACATGATGGACATTAGGGCAAATAAGAACTTTTACTACTTGTAAATGTGTCAAGACATGTCAGTTCCAGTCTTGAGCATATACTGGAAAAATGGCTTAAGCCTTACAGGCTTTTCTTTTTGTGTATTTATTTGTGTATTTGTGAGTGTTGTGTAATCGCTTTAAACCAGTGTGCTTTAACAGAATATTCTACACCTTTCTTTTGGTCTGCTCCAGGTAGATGCACTGCGGGTGCGTCTGGAGGAGAAGGAGCAGTTCCTGACAAAGAAGACCAAGCAGCTGCAGGACCTGACTGATGAAAAGAGCACACTAACCGGCGAGATCAGGGACATGAAGGACATGCTGGACGTCAAGGAGAGGAAGGTTTCTGTGCTGCAGAAGAAGGTACGTGATTCCAGCTAATTATAAGGCTTCATACAGTGACACCAGCCTTGCACCCAGTGTTTCTACTGTACACATAGAAGAAAATCCTGTTAAGTCAGTTTAACTGTATTCTGCATGGAAAAAATGGCCTTTGCCAAGTACAGAACCTCCACTGGTTCTACATCATACACACACACACACACATTAATATTTTAGATCACCCTCACTTCTAATATCGGATGGAAATTTGATGGGTTAACGCACAGTGTGCCTTCTTTACAAAGTCTTCCACATTATAAGGTGCAGACATTTCAATATTAGAACTACCGAAATTGTTTATTTTCCATTGTACAGTTGCCAGGCTAAAACCTATTGCTCAGTCAATTGAATCGCTTTTCCAAGGGAAGAAACGGAGCGTAGATGTTTGATTAGTGACGGCTTTATTGGCAACGTCAGGTGACTTTCCCCCTTTATTCGACATTTGTTATATGCATTACTGAATGTATGTTTATTGACATCTGCTACTCGTAGCCCATTGTCGTTACACACAGTGATTATTTATATATATATATATATATATATACGCACACCTGCTTGTGCACACACCCAGGGCTGGCACACATGCCCATACACACACACACACACACACACACACACATCCGCACACATAGTTGCTTGGCATGCCTCTGAGGCTTTAATGACTTTTATAAGGTTAGCCATTTAGACAGGGCCTGTGGCCACCTGTGGTGCGCATGTTGGCAATTCCTCTATAGACCAATTACACACACATAAAGGTCCCCTCTTGACTTCCTTGTTTCCTCACATGTCCTCAAAATGAGATCTCCCTCTTCCCCTTTTACCCTCCCTCTCACTGCGTTTAATGAAAAAGGCCTCCAAAGGTCATATGCAGTGCCATCAATCTGTGTAAGTGAGTGTATGCAAGCGCATGTATGTGTGTGCATGAATATATCTTTATGTTTATGTGACCTCCAGGTGTTTCTGTGTGAGAATTCTTTCAGGTGACCTTTATGTGCACCATATAGGGAGCTGTACCCCCCCTGGGTCCCACCTATAGCTCTTCAATCGAGGCCCCTGCCTGTGGCCACCTGTGGTGCGCATGTTGGCAATTCCTCTATAGACCAATTACACACACATAAAGGTCCCCTCTTGACTTCCTTGTTTCCTCACATGTCCTCAAAATTAGATCTCCCTCTTCCCCTTTTACCCTCCCTCTCACTGCGTTTAATGAAAAAGGGCTCCAAAGGTCATATGCAGTGCCATCAATCTGTGTAAGTGAGTGTATGCAAGCGCATGTGTGCATGAATATATCTTTATGTTTATGTGACCTCCAGGTGTTTCTGTGTGAGAATTCTTTCAGGTGACCTTTATGTGCACCATATAGGGAGCTGTACCCCCCCCCTGGGTCCCACCTATAGCTCTTCAATCGAGGCCCCTAATAAGCCTGCGTATAGTTGATATAGTTGGCCCTTCATCTTACTGACATTTCACTCATGTCTCATGTTTCCATTAGAAATGACCCTATTAGAAAATAAATCAAATAATCAACTAGCTTTTGACTGTGATGTTTAAGAGTTATGGTTTGATCATTCAATCAACAGTTGTGACCTTGAATTAGCAGTTTGTCCCTACATGTTTATTCCTACATTATGTCTCAAAGGTGAGATAAATTTGGATGATGCTAGATTTTCACACGCCAGTTTTTGTTCTTTCCTCGATGTGCTTTCCTTCTTTGTCTCTCTATAGTACCTATAGCGTATTGCACTAGTATTCCCAGTTCTGAAAGCCTTCGTCCCAATATTTTCATAATGCCATGAATTTATTTTCAAAAGCAAGCATTGATGTGGCCCTCTCCGGAAACTTAGAGTATATATGTGAATATATATCAATTATATGTAGTAAAAGGACAGACATCAAAAGTATGTCATATTATAAACCTGCTATGTATTAAAGCTAAATGAATAGAAGTCTCAGAAGCAGACCAAGTATTTTTTACATTGTGAACCTACAGGTGTTTCACTCCATTAGCCACACACTATAGACGGACTGCAATCTGATTGGTTTTCCATACTTCCTGTTTCCCAGCAATCCCTGGGGGCTATAACTTACAGTGCAGTATCCCAGGGGAAAGGCAGGAGTGGAGCTCAGAGTCAAAGCGTGTTTCCTCTCTGGGCTTTAGCCTCTATAAGTTACTACTGGCTTATTGTAAAAAAAAAAAAAAAAAAAAACACTGACAGGCTCTGTTTGTGGGATTCTTTCTGTCCTAAAACCATTTAGCTCATTAGATTGATGTGACCATTGTTTTCCTCCACAACTAATGCATCTCAATGGGAAACCGTCAAAACATTCGTCACATTTGAGCTAATATGGCATTTACACATCTAAAGATGGGTTCTGTTAAGTTTCATTTTTGAAGTTTAAGTTATTTGAGGTATTTTGCTTCTCACAGTCTGTTTGTTTAATCCTCAGTGCTTCATTACCTAGATAATGTATTCAATTTTGCAGTTCATACGAGAGCCCGATAGGAAGTCATGTGCAGTTTAAAAAATGATAAAATAAAAGATAAAGATACATAACCTATTATTACTATTGACAAAATGCATAGAGACCAGCACACATCTAGTCTCATTTGCAAATAAAATGTTGAAAATATAAATAAATAATAAAATATAATTTAAGTGTTTCTCAATAGGTCCTCCTCTCGTTTTAAAGTGTAAGCATGTGTGAGTGTGGGGCATTTGAGGCCTTTTCAGATTTAATGCTTTCGATCTACCACCATAATCACATTTTGACAGACTTTGCGCTATTCAGGTCAGCTTTATTTCATCATCTCCACGCAGTTTGTCTGCCTCACCTGTAGTTCATTTAGTTCATCTGTGCTTCATCCTCTTTAGCTGTACCTTTGCGTGATATTTTCTAACATTAGCAAGCTAACATTAATGCTGGCCAGCAGTGTTGTTTATTTTGATGATCTGTTAAAAGATTTGGGTTGTGATTTACTAGAAAAAACATAGACTTGTCAAGACGCTGCCAACAGTTTTATAGTTTTTATTTCCTACTTTGGTACGTAATAAATCCTTTTAAGAGTGAGGTCTGTGGATTATCCACAATAACTGTGAGAGTGGCAGACGTTGCTGGATCATTTTTAAAGCGTATTTCTTGTCCGTGCTGGGAGAAGCACAAATGAAATTCCATTTATCTCTGTTGTATTTAGCTGACGCCAGAAACACTGGCCAAATACTAGGAACTATCAGGATGGCCAGATACCCCTAGAGGACATGAGCAAATATGTTTCTTGCAATTTGGGTTAACCAACCTTATAATGTGCTATGACTAATCATCCCATGGTAATATTTCTTAAACAAATAGTATTTTGCTGACATTGTTCAAATGGAATTCAAAACTTAAAATCCAAAGCACTACAACACCTGGGCTTGTTAGTTCTATGTTTTTTTTTATTTTATTTATTGCAGTACATCTGTCCTTCCTCTGCGGTGTGTTGAAGTCGTTCAACGTTATTGCAACTTTCAGATCTCTGAGACAAGGGGAAAACAGGACTGTAGCCTGAAAGCGTTTTAATCAAAGTGTGTTTCCTCTCTAGTCTTTCCACAGGAAGGGTTTTTATTTGGCATGATGTGTATGTAATATAAATGTAAGTTAGAACATTTAAGTAAGAACAGAAAAGAATTAAAAGCATATGTAATAACAACAGGGACTCTTTAGTTTGAGCAATTCCATATTTGTTGAATAGTTTGACTCATATTTTTCTCCCTCTTGGTCCAAGTTTTTGACTCCTTTATCTACACGTTGCTAACACATAGTAGTTCCGCCACATCCTGTACTTGAAGCATCAAGAGACTACTATTACTGCAATATACAACGCTCTTTTAAATGATGTCTACAATATCTTTAGTATATGTCTGGTATAAATCTATATGACCCGTTTTAAAAATGTTACCATGAAACACTGCCGAGACTGAATAAAATTGCAATACCAAGTCATTGGTGCCCTGTCCCACGAGAGTCTGAAGATTTTTATCATTTCCTACAGGCCTCTCCACGGACAGTCACAATGACTCATAGCATGGCACCGTGATGTCATAGCTGTCGCTTGATCCCCACCATGATCCTAATGGTTGGAGTCTGAATTTAAAAATAATGAGGGCCTTGTCTTTGAATTAAAAAACGAAAGTGCAGATGCGAGATTTTTTGGGGGGCATTTTGGTACTTGCGCATCACAACACAGAACACTGGGCGCTCTGTTTGAGCGCTCGGACTAAGGGACCGTGACCAATGCATAATGATGGATTTATGTATTTATTTTTCTCATATTTGGTTCAATTTTTTTTCTCTTTCACGGGGCGGGCGCACGGGGGTGGGAGGTACACACGCAGTGCCGGTTGTGGTGTGGTTTGGGCCTACATGCGTTATTCATGTTCAAACATTGTGGTTGCCCAATCCATATTCATGCTTTTAAAAGGCCAGGCTGCTTGCATGGAACTATAGTGTCCCCTATCATGTTCCCTTCCTATAGCAACCGCAGACGGCGAGATTCGATTACGTCTTCTTGGACCAGGCCGGGCAATATGTGTGTATGTTTGTGCCTACGTGTCTATATGCAAGGATGCCCTGTACACAAGGGTCTCTGTTAGTGTTGTTAGTGTCCAGCAGGTTTCCCTTACACTTTCTCAGGGGAACCCAGCTCTGCTTCAGTGCACCCTCTGCCAGATTCTTTCAGCACTTCCTCTGGCCTGGTGTCATCGCCGGCTGCGGCCCGGTGTCATCGGCACAGCTACGCCTTTGATTGTGAAGAAAAATGGATGGAGAAGGAGAGAGCGAGACAGATAGAGAGGGAGTGAAATAGAGATGTAGCGCTTCCCTGGCCCTCGACATTTCCTCTATTTTGTCTCTCCCACTCGGCTCTCTCCTTCTCTTTCTCTCTCTCTCTCTGTGGAACAATCCCTCTCCTGGCTGCCCATTTTTCATAGCGTCATGAGGTTTAACTTAATTTTCATCTTCCTCGTTAAAGAAATGGATGCATACCATCCAATGACTGTGGACATTGTGTTCTTTTAGAAAAGCAGTGTACCTATGCCGGCTTTTGCCGATCCTGTTGGCCTAAAACAACGTTTAGTGCTCTGTTCTCTCCCTCCTCACACATGTTTTTTGTGGGATGTATGTAGTAAAGGAGAAATGCGGCAAAATATTATAAATACCTAAATTATTATTATTTTTATTGTGTGCTGCATATTCACATATCCCTAACCCTTAATTCTACTTGTGCAACCCCAAAAAGTGGAATCTCGAAAGGGATTATAAGAGTACACTTTTTAGGGTTACACAACTGGAATTAGGGCTAGGGTTTTTTTTTGTCGGGCGTCCCTGAAAACCCCTCAGGACCAACACCCGTCTCTGTAGCAGCTCGGGTAACACAAGTAGGGGGTATCACCTTTCTTTCTTCAAAACTCTTCTCAGGGCACCTCCTCCCCTAACACCTCCCCTGAGCTCTACCTCTTCTAACATTTGTGGTTTTTCGGTGCGACCCTCTACCTGATCTCCTGCAGTCTTTGTGAACATATTGAGAACTCCTCGGAACCCAAGTCTTGTCTTATTGGATAAAAGGATCTGCTAAAATGAGTTTTTATTAGCAAGATGAACTGTAGGTTGCCCAGTTACCTATTCCAGGTGGACAATTTGTCAGTGTAACACCTGTGCTTCTCAGCGATCCTCATTCAGTTCAAGCTCTTTACTGTATGAGTGTGTTCTGTTGTGTGAGCACGTGTGTGATCGTGTTAGATCTGTGACGAGGCCACCAATGCCTTTCATCCTAATGGATCCCATCTGACCAATCACAGTGCAGAGACAGATAAGCCTGCTGAAGCTGGGGAGATTCCGGTAAACAGCCTGTAATAGCCCCCCCCCCCCCCCCCCCCCCCCCCCCCATCAGCCCAACCCACTAAAGCCCCCCCCCCCCCCCCCCTGCTCCTATCAGCAATCAGCCCATGGTTAATGGCGAAAGCCTGAGGCTTGCTGATTGGAGCCAGGCAACACATCAGTCAGGACAAACCAAGTGTTGGGTCCAGAAGTCAGGCCGCAGCAATTCAGGTCCATCGTCTGCCTTGGATGACGTTCTGACTCGACGATGATCTTGAACTTGCCTGCGTTCCTGATAATGACAAAGGCCATAACTCAGGCCGACCTGACCTGTCGGCAGTCCAACGTTAGCGCTTCGTACTTCACGCTCTCAGACAGGCAGAACTCTCTTAGATGAAAATGGGTCACCGTTTGACCCCTGATCTCTCTTTGGTAACACATGACTTAAGACTGTCTTTGACTTGACTGACCATACACACCTCTGGGAAGTGGAACAGGTTAAAGGTTAGAGTTGTAGGGTGACACACCGCTGCTGTGGTCCCCACAGGGTGGCCACGCATTCTTTCACATTTCTTTCTTTCTTTCACTATTTCTCTCACATCAAAGGGCTCCCATCCCCCCTTTCCAAAGAGGAGAAAAAGAAAATAATTAATACTAATGGCGCAGGGAGCAGAGGTATAAAGCGTCAGGGTAATTACCCGGCAATCACTGCAGCATTCCGCAGCTGAGGGGGGCAGAGATAGGGTCTTGAGCCTAAAGAGCATGGACGCGGATCAACTTGGCCGGCACACACACAGACACACTTGCGCTCACGTACGGCCTGACTTGCACAATTGCAATATGTCTTAGTCGAGCCGCTCTGGGTCTGGAGGAGTCTCTCTCTCTCTCTCTCTCTCTCTCTCTCTCTCTTCCCCCCCCCTCTCTCTCTGTTCATTTTCTTTGCTCTCTGGTCGACCAGGTGAAAGCCCCATGAAAACACCGCGGTGCTTCGTCTTTCTCGCCACTTCAGCGTCATTTTCGGTCTGCATCCCTTTGACTGCGATGTGTGTGTCCGATTGATATGTATGAATGCAGCGGAGGGTCTGTGCGTGAATTGCTTTCTGGAGGAATGTGCGGAGAGAGGGGGAGGATGTCTGCCTGTCAAATGTCTCTCTGCAATATGCAGCCCCCATCCCCTGAAACTGGGCCGACTTTCATAAAAATCTCAGACTGATTGTGTGCGTCTGCGTGCGTGTTTGTGCGTGTGTGTGCTTCTCAGAGAACAGTACTGTATGTTCAGATAAGCCACAGGTCACAATGAATGTAAAGAATTGGAAAAGTGGATATGGTTTCCTGTTTGTGCACGTGTGCTCATGTGCAAATGTCTTTATGCACATACACAATCAGCAAGGCCTCATTTATCAGGCTATTTAAATATTTTCGTTTCAGTTACGAAGATTGATTTCAGTTTTATGAGGTTTGACTATCCAGACATTGGACAGAAAATTATTATTTCATGGCCCAAAACTAGGATTTGATCATTTGTGAAATACCTTTTAGTGACTTTATTGACGTTTTTTTTTCCTGGTCACCGACAAACAATGGCCCCTTGTGACCGGCAGCAAGACATAGCACTGTGGTGTTCGCTTTTTGGGAAAGTTGAAGTATTACAATAAACTTGTAATATAATGCTGCTGATGGCAGCTGCCCTCATCTGTTTTGGAGATCTCATCTGGAATTCCCTGGTTCCCTCCTGAAGTTTTGTTGGTACGCAGATTATTTCCTTTTAATTTCAAGTTTAACTTCAAGCCACTTGTGTTTCACTGCTTTCATGTGGAATATAAATGAAATGAAATGATGTTAGCATTATTGGAACGCCACTCTTTTGGCCACGAGTAATGTCTGTTTGCTTTGGATAAGAGTTTTAGTTTCTCACAATATCCCTCTTTGTGGGTGTTCTTTGTTACTTAATTCAATGTTTCAGAGGTTGTGTGATTTCACCTCAATTTTATGCATGATTGGGATTTATAACTGTAGCCTTCGGTTTAAACCGCATGCATCCAAACACAGGGAAATGAGTCCCTCAATACAATTCGATTAAAACAATTTGATCAGCGATACATGAGGCGCATCATAGTATTTGTCTGTATTATGCTCTTATGCGTCTCTTTATCTTTGAAGTGTATGTCTGTCTACTTTTGTATACGTCTATATTGTTGTGTGTCTGCATGCAAGTCCAACTGTGTGTAGCGCTGATGGACACAGAGCACCTTCGCATTTCTAAACAGGCAGTGGTGGTTGGAAGCAAAATTAATGTTGGGTGAATGGAGCGAAGGTGGCCTCAGTCCTAATCACAGTGAAACCCACTGACAACTCTGTCCCTTTGGTTTGTTCCCAGTCACATTTTGTAATTTATTTTTCTTTTGGCTGTAGGATAGGCCTGGAACGGACATTTAGACACGCAGGGTGGCTGGTGCTCATGTGCAGGTGCACTGTGACACAAACCTGTGCTTTTGTGCAGCTCCTTTTTTTCTTTTTCTGTCCATTTTTGAGGAAGAAAAAAAAAAGGAATAAAGAATGTGTACTACATTAACTCATTCCAAATAGTGTGGATGAATTTAGGACCTGAGCGTCGCACTTCTTGGACCTCCCTTCCCTTCCTCCCTCTCTCGGGCACCACTTGTCTTATGAAGTCATTTTGCTCCGTCGTTCCGGTCGATAACACATGAGTAATGACTCCTTGAGCAAAGCCGCATGACATCAGGAAGGTCATTTTAGGGGAATTGGATGAGAGATGCCATTTTCTGCTCTGAAGGTGTGTGCGTGCGCATGCGTGTGTGTGTGTCCCCTTGTCCTTTCACATTTCCAAGCAGATGGCACAGTGATCAATGGATTTCTTAAGGGAATAGCTTCGAGGAAAAAAAAAAAAGCTCGTTGTTTCCTTTCAGTAGCTATTTGTGCAATGTAATGACTCCTGACATTTTGATGCTTGTTCAAGGAAACTGAGAATGTGTAGAATGTATGCGTTTCTTTTTTTGAAAATACCACAAGCAAAATCGTGAGACCGGAGAGGACAGTATCCCCGCTGTGCCACGCCGCTCTGTACAGTAAAGATGTATCGCATCTCACTGGGTTCACTGCTTCAAAGAGCTTTGGTTATTTGAGTCTCCCCTGTGGGTGCAGGCCACTGTACTGCTTTCGTGCAGTGGATGCCTGGAAAACAAGAACACACCACAAACCCAACATTTTTCATCTAAAATCAATTCAGGAGCTGCGAAAGTGGACGGATCGGACCTGAGGCGCCACATGCGCCACATGGGGGCGCCAGCGTACACTGTATGGCCACTTCCACGGTCAGCCCGTGTTGCCCGTGTTGTTCTGTTTTACAGGCGCAGATGGGGAGGTGGTATTGGAACAGGGGTTAGATGAAGTGCATGCACACCCTCCTCACGCCGAAAAGGTCACTGTCTTCCCTCAGCTTCGTGGCCACACTGTGTTTCCCTTTGACGAGGCACAGCTGAGTGGAGGAAGTCCTTTATTAACCTGGGAATCAACAAGCTCTGGTGGCAGGAGATGAGAACACTGTGCAGGTGTACATGTTTAGAGTATACGGTTTCACGCGCGCACAGACACACAAACATCACAAAATTCCAAATCTATTATGTACATGCTTTTCTTGGAACGCAGTGTGATTGCGGAGTACTTAGTAGCAGCATTATATTTCCACCGTGTAGTCTTTCATTAGGTTTCTATTAGACTTTGACCTAGATTTCTCTTGGGTCCGCACTATGATACTAGATATCGTTCTGTTTGTGGCTTTTTCCCCCTCTATGTGTTTGTATGTGTGTGTGTGTGTGTGCATGCATGCGTCTGCCCTTGCGTGCACAAATGTGTCAGTGCCAGGATCATTGGGTTTTACAACTGTCCCTGTCATATTTTCATAGCGTTGACAAGCGCCGAGAAACGAGTAGCCTCCCGGAAAAGGTCGACCAGTGATTGTTTGGTATTTTTATTGTTCGCAAAGGCCTTTAAAAATACAAATGATTGCGTTTTTATGGTGGCCATGCTCCACGCTGGTCTCCTTTGTGTTGCGCAGGAACGACTCCTCTCGAGGCCACAGAGAGTTTTGGGCCTTAGTTTGGACGAAAGACAGGCGGGTCGACCGGGTTTGTGGTTCTGCTGCGGAACAAGCTGTTTTTAGAAAACCCGATTGTTCGTCACAGACTCTGGGCCTGATACCATTTCACTGACCCCGTGCATTAGAACTCAGCTTGTCCTAATCACGTTCATACTCCAAAGGCTTTAACCACAATGCAACAGCGAAACTCACATGGGTTTATGGTTCCACTGTACAGAGAAGGGAAATGGTTTTGTTTACAGCCATTAACTTTTTAACCTTGCAAAATGTGCGTCTGTTGTTGCTTGAAATCCCTCCCATTTGAATTTAATTACACAATTAATGAATGCCATATCATGTTATTTTGTTCTACTAATGACACTATCACAGCCCAATTTTCACCCAGGACATTCTACAACTTTTAATCCATCTTTAATCCGAGGGATTTAAATGTATTTTTTCTCTTCTTTCGCACTGCCGCACTGCGTTCATTTCTGAATTCATAGTTGTACAATTGTAATTAAGTCAACGATGACCAGGTGGTTAATCAACTGTTATTTTGTGAAAACATTGGTAGTGATGAAAAATCTCCACAAGCCACAGCCCCACCAGAGCTACTTTCAGAGCTGCACTGGTCAATATCATTGCAGAGTCCAGGTCAGTGGAAGGTAACTGTGCATCAACACTCCCAAACCTCAGGGGAACACGGTCCCGTCCTATCAGCTCGTTGATAAAGCTATCGGAGTCAAAACAATATGGCCATAAACACTGGGGAGCCCCATGAGTGGGAGATGACCGAGACGGACGTCACGGTTTCTCAAGGAGGATACACAATCGCTGAGGCAGACGGTCCACACTGCGGTGCGCGGCCTGTACAGTCATGGTAGTTCCCCGTTCGTAGGTGGTCTGCATCAGTGGGAGGTGTGTGTGTGGTTGGAGGCTGGGATGACATATACACAGTGGTTTAATGATAAAAGCCGTTCTGTGTGTGTGTGTGTGTGTTTGTGTGTTTGCGTGCGTGTGCCAGAGAAAGAGAGAGGAGTATAGTTTGAGGTAGCCTCATATACTGAAAGACAAAATGAATGACTGCTGTTCTCATCATAACAACGGAGCTACTGGAAGGGAGCCCCCCCCCCCCCCCCCCCCCCCCCCCCCCCCCCCTCTCAAAAAAGGCAAACAGCTGCCCCTTCGCCTGCGCGCAAAAAGCCATTTCTCCTCCGAGAGTGTGTTTTGAGTTTGAGACTTGCCCCCCCCCCACCCCCACCCACCCCCTCTCCACTCTCTCAAAAAAGGCAAACAGCTGCCCCTTCGCCTGCGCGCAAAAAGCCATTTCTCCTCCGAGAGTGTGTTTTGAGTTTGAGACTTCTGACGGGATTCCTCGCCCTCTCTCCCATATCCACGTCTCACGTGACTCATTCCCATCCGTCGGTGCGAGTTTCAAGTCGCATTTTTTTTTTTTTTATCACGTTCTTTTCTGCACCATTTCACAGTGTGGCCCAGCAACAGGGCTAAATATTTCATCTTGTGGTTGTTATTTTGTGTGGCCAGGCCAAAGCAAACTTAAGCCCCGGTGAAGAATGTAATCATTTATCCAAGACCAGGGGCGACATGCTCAATCTGACCTGAAATAGGCCTCTGTGGTGCCCACTGGGACGGGCTGCAAGAGTATACATGAGTGCATGTGTATATGTTTCGGTGCGTCTTTAAAGCTGCCACAACTCGGGCTGACTGACTGTCGGTTGGTTTGTTTTCTCTTCCTTTTGTGTTTACTGTGTGTCGAAACGGACGCGTTACAGCGACGGCCTCGTGTGTTCTGTAGGGGGGTTTACTTAATGATGTGGATGTCGCGAATGCGCTCGAGCGCCTGCTTCCCCTTGGATATTAGGAACAGCGTGCATCTTTAGTCAACCTACTCAAAAACATTCGAACAAAGTCAACCACCAGCCTCCCCTGTCCGTCTCAGGGTTTCTGTCGTAAAATCCCACCAACACGCACATGGCAATAACGAATTGCTGGGAATTTCTTCAGACATTGGTAGTGTGAAGCTTTCCCATCATTCCCTGAAGGGTTTAATGTCCCTATTGCTTGCGCGATGACCTATCAGAGCCTCCAGCTCGGCGGTGTAATGACACGTCATTAACCTATCAAGATCTGCCGAAGGGTACTGGCGGCTTTTTCCCACCCTCTCCTGCCACTTTTTCTCCATTTCTTGAACCAAGATGGCTCCTTTTATGTCTCTGTTCATGTCCTCCGGGGAGCAGAGAACACCAAAGTCTACAGTCTAATTGGATTCATTTGTAAAATAGCTGTGGAGATTTGGGCATTATCTATCTATGTACCCATGACTGGAATGCAGCTTATTCTCCCCACTGGACATTTTTTATCCTGTCACCATTACAGTTAAAATGTGGTCTCTTGTTGGCCCGAAGTGCTTTTCTTGTTTTTTTTTTATTGGATTCTCATGTCCATGAAATAATGAATTCTTCTCGGGGCATGTGTCTCTCTTTTGCACAACACAATCCTTGATCTGAGAAAGGACCACTTGGGTCAAATGTGGTATTAATGATTTGCAACAGTGGGTGAATTGGTGCTTTGTCCGTCTTTGGAAAAAACACTAAAGACGTCCGACAGTGCCAGTGTATAGAACAATTCAAGGAGGTCCATCAACCTTTCAAATTAAACTTCTTTTTTTCATTAAAGGTACATTAAGTTAATATTTCAAGGACTGTGGCAATTGCAGAAGTTGTTATAAGCCCCAAACAAGTCACCGTGTTAACCTCTTATTAAATTAAAACGATTAAACTATTAAAACAACATACGACTTCTTTTAAATTGCATTAGTTGACGAACTTGCGAATCAGAAACTTTGCAGTGCATTCATAATTCGGTAAACAGAAAAAACAAGAAAAAAAAAAGGTTCCTCAAGCTTTTATTTTCAGTACAGACAGTTGAACAATAGTTTTCTGATTCCATGACTCAATGTCTGGCATGTCCAAGACTTGCATGGTGATGTGCGGCTGGGGGACATTTTGTTGGTTCATGGTACGGCCAAACTCTTGTAAACACCTTCGAAGGCCGCATGAATTTTGGGTATTTCTCCTGCATATACTACTCTTGTTGACAACCGATGACATTTGTGACAGTGAGACGTCTTATGTCTTATTGTGGCCTTTCATTGTGACTAAGCAGAGGCAATGTGAATGCAATATTCATGCTGTGCAAACAGCTTTTTTAATATGCCACGCCTGTCTGGGGGATTGGTTATCTCTCGGCAAATCTCTCTTCACATATTTAAAAATAAAACTTTGAGAGAAATAAGCTTTTTCTGTGCTTTCATTTTATCTCGTCTCAAAAATTGGAGAAAAACAGCACAGCTTTGTACGATTTGTGAACCTGGAGTTTTGCTGTGGATCGCACTTTGTCCTGCTCGGCTGCATCTGCTAGTGTTTTGTTTGGTACAGCTTGCAGCGTTTTGTGTTTGTGTGTGTCTGTCCGTGTGTCAGCGTGTGCTTGTGTGTGTGTGTGTTTCTGTCCTGTTTTGCAAATGATCATCAGATAAAGGCTGTTGAACACCACAGCGGGCTATTACACCACCACTTTAGCGACATGAGGTTAGCCACAGCAAGGCAGATGCAAAGACACAGGGCTCTATTTTAACGATCTAAGCGTATGGTCGAAAGCCCACAGTGCAAGTGCATTTAGGGCGTGTCCGAATCCCCCTTTGGTTTTTTAACGGCGGAAAAAAGGTGTCTCTGCCAGGCACATGGTTCAAAAGAGTTGTACTTTGTCTTCATTATTAATCATGGGTGTGTTTTTGGTGTAATAAACCATCTCCCATTCCCTTTAAAAGCCAGCTGTGCAATGCACCTCAGCGGATGGCTGTAATAATAATGGCAAATTTGCCAGGTAGTAAGCAAGAGCGCTATTTTTCCCACCGTCGTGGAAACGAGTTTGCTCAGGCGTGAAGAAAAAGCGCGCTAGGGGATCATCTGCGTATGTGAATTTTTAGGAGTGTACAGCGTGTGTGTTGTGCACCTGCCTTTGTAGGCACTCATTGTTGGATGACGTGTACAGAGGACACTTACTGTGGGTTTTGTCTTGGTCACACGAATAATGACTTTCCACTTCTCCAAGATAGCAACATTGCCAACACTGAGCTGGCCCCATTTAAGGTCAACACACCCCGAGGCACTCGGATGGCTGCAAGTGCTTTTGCATTCAGACAATTGAACATCTGTGTCTAAAACCAGCAAAGGCGCTGTCGTGCTGCATTTCGTATCGCTTTGCATCAGGTGTAAGTTGGGGCCCATACTCCTGAAAGTAAATGGGCGGCATTAACACGGAAGCGATTACAGTTAACAGCCATTTTGACATAATCATGTTTAAAGCTTGAGCTGCTTGGAAGCATTAAAAGCAACAAACAGGGACTGGAGATGGGGGGGGGGGGGGAGTGTAAATGTAAATGTAAAAAAAAAAAAAAAAAAAAAAAGTGGAGCTGCATGTCTCTACTTGAATCTTTTGATGCAGCGCTCTAGCTTCTTGCTTCTTTCTGACACCTAAACACCAAGCCTTCTAATTAGAATTAGAATGAACCTCCACTTTCCTCCCGGACCCACACTTAAGTGTGTTTGCCCGTGCTGCACTGCGGAGGTTTTCTTAGCTGCTCATCTCTGAGATACCAGGCCCGAATGGCAGACATTACAGCAGGAAATTGGACAATGCAGCCAGAGGCTGAGCACAGTAATCTGTGTCTTGATTCATCTTCTCGATGAACCAGTGGGCAATCGGGATAATTTGTGATACTTGTGGTACTACAAACCTCTCAGTTAGCATAATCCAATTAGGTGCATTGTACAAATGCTACTTCACCTTTCAGGTTCTGTCTAAACTGTTCTCCCCCGGAATTCTTCTATGTTTTATGATTGTTACGTACTTGTTTCACCTCGCTAACCCCTCAGCTATTCTCTCTCCCTGTCCTTCCCTCTGCAGATTGAGAACCTGTTGGAGCAGTTAAAGGATAAGGACAAACAGCTGGCCGGGTTGAGAGAAAGGGTTCAGGGCCTCCAAACTGACTCCAGCAATACAGACACAGCCCTGGCCACTCTGGAGGAGGCTCTATCCGAGAAGGTATGGCACAAAGTGAGGTTTCGGCGGGGGGAGGGTGAGGTAGGATATCGAGGTTGAGGGAGGTGTTGCTCCTTTGTTGGACGTATGGTGTGACATTCCGTCCATGAAGTGGCCGAAAGTTGTTTGTCAGATGTGGACCATCAAAAGTCACAAAGTGAAAGCATTAGACCGACACTTGGACTGGAGCGGTCTGAGCATTTTTTGCCATTGAGGCACACTTGTTTTTCAGGAAGCTGGTATGCGGCGTACAGCTTAATTAAGTTGCATGCTTTGCCATGACTCACTGCTAGCATTTACACACACACACACACACACACAGCTTCTAATTTATAGACCTTGGACCACACTGGGTGAGGTCCCGTCTGACAACAGTAAGGGAGAGAAGGCGGCACTGGGAGAAGGGAGGTCCAAGGTGAACGCAGACGGAGGATTAGTCCCTGTCTGAAACTGCGCTGAACAGAGGGAGGGAATGATCTATCGAATAAGAGGAGGATAGAAGTTTTGAAAGGTTGAGGGATGGAGGAACGGAAAAGCGGACTGGCAGGAGAGGCACAGGCCTGATGGAAGAGGTGGCCTCGGAATTAAGGAGGCAAAGGTCAAGGAATGTAAGGGTGGAGACAGAGTAAAAAATGAGAAACTTCTGCGCAGGCATATGAAAGGAGAGAAGAAACAGAGCACGGAGAGAGAGAATTGCCTTTTGCAAAGAAACAGGGACAGGGAATAAAATCCAATCACAGATAACGCAGCCACAAACATATATTGGAAAAAATAAATAACTGTCAGCGGGAGACATACTGCAGACGCCATGTAATACTGCGCCTCGATGGGATATGTACATTCCACACCCAACGTTATTTTAATAACATCAAATTTGTATCCGACCGCTCTCTGCTCTATCTGCAGTTTCTCCTTTCATAACGGGGTCCAATCCTCTCTTTTTTTGGATTTACTGGTCTCCTGATCTTCAGCAAGTAGTGTAACAGGCACAGTTGTGTGTCTCTTTGCGCGCAAGAGGATCCGCTGCGCGTATTCGATTCAAGGTGAACTGAGCAGATTTACTCCACGCGGACGGCGACGGCTGAATATATGTGCTGGATGTTGGTCGTAAACATCCAGGGTTTGTTGTTTTCTGGCAACATGAGAGAGCAGCTGGTCTCCATAAAGCCTCACCTCATCACCGCGGAGCTATAGTGCGCCGCCGCAAAACACTAAAAGATGAACAGCCCCGTTGGCGTTTTGTTGTCAGTAAAACGCATCGCATTTAATCGCACAGGTCATTTGCCCCATTGAAAAGCCCTGTTGACTTTACAGTATTCCTGAAGGAATTGAGAATAATTCAAGTATCTGGCCTGCTGACGCGAATTCGTGATTTGAATTATGGTGTGGTTTTATTTATTTTTTGCCTTGTCTACAATCCTTTCGTGATGTGTTTGTGGATTTGCACTCATGGTTACAGGGTGCCAGGGATTTTGTAGTGGAAGACGAGCAGGAACACAGCACAGCTCTATGCTAGATACTGTACCAAGGAGGTGGAAGTGAGTGTGCTCCAACTTCAGCTGACTGGCTTGATTTCGGAGTGACTCCGTCTTGCTTAGCTTTGTTGCACGCACACATTTGTTGGTACAGAGCTCTTATAAATGATGGTGTTGCAGACGAAAGCTGGGTCCCACTTAGATGTTTGTTTCTCCTGCGGGCCAAAAGATGGATGCCGGTTTACATTTTGTTGGCACTGGCTGCTGGTTATGAGTTTGTAGAATCCCCACTTAGGACAGATGTGGTGTCCAATGGTGCTGCTTGTTCTCCAGTGGTTGCCAGGTTTCCATGTGTCCCAGTGTGCCGTACACTCCTATAGGTGTACATTTGCGCTTTTTCTCCCGTCTTATTCTTATATACTTATATTATTTCGTAGTTCAGACTCAACTCAGGATTGCAATTGAATGTCGGTAACACAGACGCAATACTAAGCCCGAGTCACCCAACAAGGCTTTTCTTAGAATAAATAAATAATATTTTAAGGGCTTTAACACCATCATGTGACAGCAGCTCAAGTGGGTCAGACGCAGGAGAAGCTTAAGTCCTTAGCAGTTATGTGTCTTTATGGCTTCCTTATGAAATATTATTTCCTGAGATTGTATTCAGCTTTATTTCAATTAATTCAGGACTTAACTGAATTTAAATTACAACCAATAATCAATTTTATTTGACATCAGTGTATTCATAAACAAGGTTGTTGTTGGCTGATTTGTGTTTTTCCCCCATCATGCAGACAGTACATAGATTATTTTCTTTTTTTTTACTATAAATGATCTTTTATCGCCTAAATTTGTTTTTCTTGCCGTCAGACTTTGAAAGAAATTGCATGATGGCACAATAAACTGTAAAACCATATTTTTTTTTTCCTGCAACCCGTTTTGTTTACCCAGAAACCACTTCTGATGCTCGATACATATAATTCGGCCGTGATGAGGAAAACACTGGCGAGCTTTTCAGACACTGTGGTCAACACAGGGAGTGTGTAATGTGTTTACAAGAGCGAGTGTGTGTGCGTTGCTAATCGCACACCCTGTCACAAGCCGGCTGTTGGAGCCAGTTGCTTGCCACAGCTCTGCGGTTCTAATTAAGAGGCTGGGGCATTGTGCCCACGCCGAGCTATAAGTGTGTGTGTGTGTATTTTTGTGTGTGCCTGTATGTGATGCTATGTGCGCCTTTTTCTGTGTGCTGCACACTTCAGCCTCACAGAGGCAGGTTTTATTATCAAATTCTGGTCTCATTCCCTTAACCCCAAACATCTTTGAGATATTTCATAAGGTGGGGAAAACACTCAGGACCTCTCTCTCCCTCTCCCTCTCTCTCGCCCCCTTTCTCGCCCTCTCTTCCAAACCCCACGTTGTAGTGCGTTACTGTGCCAGGTCTAGTTAGTGGTTGTATTTGTCCAATAACCCAGGGGTTTAAAGCTGCCAATCATGCAGTGATGCCACATCGTAAAGCCTTGTTGCTGGGCAGAACTCTGTGCCTAAATAAACACCTGAATAAACACCTTGATAATCACTCCGGTCCACACCTTAACGCACACACACATGCACCTCAACACACGTCTACTACGCACACCTCGCATGCTCCGCCACCCATGGTGCGGACCTGGTCTTAGGCCAATGCCCCAAGCCGTGGTTCTCCCGCTGTCCCACGAGACTAGAGAATGGAGAAAATGATGTTGAAAACTGTCCAAAATGGTTCATCAGTGGGCAACGGGGAGTTTTTTCCAACTCATTCTCAATAAATCTGTCTCTGTCTCTCAACCCATCCTTGTGTCTCTGTTATATTTGGCTCTGACCTCCCCCACGCCGCTAATTAAATTATTGATTATAGTAGGCACATTATATGATATCTATATTCTATTGCATATGTTTTACGATGGGCATTTATGAGTTTGTCTTTGGCTGCACTTTGCGAAGCATGCTGGTCAGCAAGACTCTGCCTTACATTTTTGAATAATGATAGGGAAGAGTTGAAATCACAAGGGGCTGACAATCTATTGCACAAGAGTCGTTTTATATCATTTCATAAATGTGGACAAGCTTTTATGCATGTAATAGCTATCAAGGCCTTTACCATGTTCCTGCACGCACTTCTTTGCCAAACTCTCTGTTTCCTCGCTCTTTTACTATCTCAGGAGCGAGTGATTGAGAACCTCCGGGAGCACAGGGAGCGGGAGGACAGGGTTCGGATGGAGGAGTTGGAGCAGATGAGGAAAGAGAACCGGGAATTAAAGGAGAAACTCTCGACCCTGCACCATCAAACTCCGTCCCAGGGCCCGGCCACAAACCCCAGCTTGACCCAAAACCAGAGACCTGATGGAGAGGTCAGTGTTCAACGTTTGGATCCAATTACAGTGTCTCCAAAAAGTTTTCTATAGGCAATGGAAAAAAGGTGTGCGAGTGTGTGTGTCTGTGTGCAGAGGCATTCGTTTTAATGTGAAATATCCCAAACAATACGTAATAACAGTGTACAAGTTGTTATGTTATGCTCAACAACTCGGTATTACTGGTCTGGTATGTGGGAGGACTGCAGACAAACAGCCATTAATATTTCATTCAGTTAGCCACATTATAACAGGCTTGCACATGCTGCACCACTCGTAAAAAGCAGAAACACAAAATCAAATTTCCCAGTTATAAAACAAATAACAGGCATCTTTCTCGAAAACCCCTTGACAGCAGAACACTTCAAGCTAACACCACGAGACTTGGTAATTATTTGTTTATTGTGTTCCCTTTTACAAGCACTCTGCAGCCGTTGTAATATGCTGCGTGTACCCTGCATTTACACCGCTGACATCTATAGTAATAGTAATTCCACTCTCTTACCTCCCTGCGAGCATCCACAGTATTGTTAGCAACTGCCTAGCAAAGGCCCTGCCTGCACTTTGTCCCAGAGGATAAGGGGATGAATTAAGAGAGAGTGATTTATGGATGTAAAAGATCCCTCCATCCCTGTTCAGGTGCCAAGTCGGAGGCCTCGCTGTATTTTTTTTTTTCCTCTCTTTCTTTTTCCTCTCCCAGGCTTACAAGCCAGGACAGACGCTCGCCCTGCCAGAATTTATGAGAATGTTTTCTTTTATACTCGTAAAAAAGCATACACACATCTCATTCCTGCGAAATTATATCTTGTTGAATGTTGACGCGGCACCACATGAAAGGGACGGTAGCTCTTTGTAAAGTCTGTAGCAAGCGGAGTCGCACTACGGCAAAAGTGTTGCCATAGTGGGACTCTTTTCTGATTATTCGCCGTGGATGCGGCCCGTTGTGTAAACTCGCAGATAGCCCGTAGATAGGGCGAGGATGTTTGTGTGTTTGTGAGTGTGTTGGTGTGTCCATGCACACCTGCTCAGGCATGCCAGCCACAAAAGAACAACAGTTGATGATGAGTGCAAGCGCGTGTGTGCCTGCGTATGCGCGTGCGCGCACAGCTTATTGTAGTGCAATGGTTGTGAGGCTGTAGCAGGCTCAGCAGGTCAGAGGTCAGCAGGATTCCTGAACAACCGGACTTAACGCACGCACTCAGCGTGGCATCAGCCAGCCAATGACATAGTCTGTTACTGCTGCGTGAACTTCAGCTGTAAATACTGCAACACTGTTAAATCAGATTCCAAAACCCAGTGCATAATCCAAGCTCCAGTCCAAAGTAATGAAGATGAAAAGAATCCAGCACAAATAAAACCCAAAAGGCAGTCAAAGAATAAAAATTAACAGACAGTTCCAAGCCGTGGTTAAACCCTATACTCCTAGTCGCAACCGCTGCACTCCTTGGGCTGCTGGCGATTTTGCTGCATCATCCCTCTGAAGGCCCTGTGGTCATCTCAATCAAGGTTGAGGAACTGCCAGCTGAAATCAGGAATGCAGACGTCACCTTCCTGCTCATGCTGAAAATCTACACTTGCAGCTTTAACCTCGACAGGCCCCATGCTAATCCCTTTATTACAGCATGTCTCATTTTTAAAAATAACATAAAAACCTAGACAACAACAACAAACAAACTTGGCTCTGCACAGAGTACAAGCCAAGTTCAACCCTGAGTACTACTTTGTTTTGTTTTTCAAGTCACTTATAATGAATCCAAGAGATGTATGCGGAGGTCCCTCATTTCATTTCAATCAAAATCGCTGCCAGAAATGTGACACTTGAGCCGTGTGCCTGACCACGCTGATGTGTAGCCATTTAGCTCTCGGGCAAATGCCGCCTTTGTTTGCCATCAGGTCTTTTACGCACAGTGGCCCTGTGGCTGCATCCGCAGCTGTTTGTGCGACTGACTCAGTCGGAGCTTTTTATCTTGACCCCAGAGCTCCGTTGACTTCACTGCATCATCATCCACTTCCCATAAAACACTATTTGTTGATTCCGCGGGTTAATAGAGGACGGCTGGAAAGGAACACTTGTTCTTCAAAGGGAGAAGAAGAAAAAAAAACAGCAAAGAACCCGAGGGAAGGCAGTGACCTTTCCTGGGAGGGTTGGTTTAGACCACCGCACCTCAAATGACTTCTGAGTTCTAGTCAAAAGACGGGTTTGATCTCTTTGAACCAGGTGGATGATGTATTGGATTGCTCAGTCTCTCTCCTTTTATCTTGCTTCTTTCTCTTTCATAATCGCCTGTTACTTTTTCCACGATGCTACAAAGATAAGAATAATCAAGCATTGATTTTCTTTTTTGTTTTTTTTTGCACTGACAGAGCTAATAATGCTCCAGAATGCATTCATATCTAAGATACACAGCGACAGACTTCACCTTTCGGAGTCACCAGTGTTTTTTTAAAGACTCGCTGTGTATTCTCTCACCAGTAGTTAAATAATCCGGCGCAGGGCCTGGTGGCCACACATATTTAACTTATTTGTAATATTTACACTTCAGAGAAATTCCCAGGAATGATAATAATAATGTTTCTGACCATATATGTAACCGTATCTTTACCGGCCTTCCCCCTCCTGTCATAATATCGCAAATTCCTCTTGGACCCGCCGTCCTCTCAGCCCCTGTGTTCTGCCTGTGTGTGTTTTTCACTGTAAGAACATAACAAACTCGGCTCCACTTAGGCCTAATGCATTTTGTTCCCGCTGCGATGGGGCTTGATGTGTGCGGCTAAGTGTAGGGGGCTAGGTGTGGAGGTAATGGGGGTGAGGACGAGGTAAACTATGACTCTACTTGCCATGCCAAAGCCAAGGGGCCCCCCCCCCCCCCCCCCCCCCCCCATGTGTGGGCAGGCTTGTGTGCATACCTGTTCAGTGACAAGCTTTGGGGGCAGTAAATTGTAGACAGTTTAGTGAAACTCCATGGTTACACATTAAATGCATATTTTCTTTTTCACAAATGTGGGTGCAGAACATACAGTACGTGCAACTACTATTCATGTAATCATTGCCAATTATAAGAGTGTATTTTACACATTTACAGATGTGTTCCTGCTAAGCTACCTCCGGATGCGCTGCGTGTTTGTATCCAAAGAGCACATTTGTGGTATTTCGCTTGAAGGAGTCATTTGCTAAGATTGGCAAGTGGTAATGGTTAACATACATTTTTTTTTTTTTTAATGACACACCACTGCATGTACTGTCCCAGAGTCATATAGACCTGACAATAAATGATGGTGCATGCGTGCGTGCGTGCACATTTAATGATGTTTAAACAAGTGGCCTCAGCTGTCTCAACAAGTTAAACAATCTTCACAAACACAGCAGACAGAGAGGTTCAGACCAAGGGAAGGAGGGAGAAGTAGAAAGAAAGATAATTCTAGGTTGCAAACTTCCTCTGGGATATTTTTCTCACACAAGAATGAATTCATCAGCCTGGCTCCCTTTTTTCCTTTTAACATTTTTACAAAAAAAAAAAAAAAGGAACGGAGATGTTTGGTGGCCTCATAAAATCCCAGCCAAACAGAGGGAGACAGTAATTTTATAATGATAATGACTGAACTCCAAGCTCCACATGAAGGAGGCCCCCGGGGAGGCAACCGATAGAAGCAAACCTCAAAAAACCGTGCGGTAGAGGAACCCAGGGGGTGATGAAGGGATGAGAGCGGATGAGGGTACAGATTGGTTCTGCTTCGACCAGATTGAGACCCTAACCACATAGGCAGGGTTGCCTTACCTTTTCCCTCCAGCGTTCAAAGCCACCCGGGAGATTTGATCTCATATTTGACCCTGTCAGTGTCCAACCGTTCAGTTGAAGGGGATGTTAAAATGATCATGTACCATCTTTATCCAATATTCTTACCCCGCATCTCAAATCTTTTTTTTATATTGACTTCTAGGTGCCAGCGAAAGTAGATGGACTGCCAGCAGTAAGCCCCACGGTAAGCTCCCTTTTCTCTACTGTGATTTAATTGTCTCTTGTTTTTTAGTTTTGGGCTTGCGTGTATGTGTGTGCAGACTCGTTTAGCACATCTCCAGCCAAGTTCGTCCAGCCCAGCTCTCCGTTGCCAGACTGGACTTAGCTGTAATCAGTCCGAGCTGTACTTTGTTACGCTTCGCTCGGCGCACATCATCAGCCCAGTCTGTCCTTCTGTCATTATCAGCTACACTTTGTCGTATGCACATTTACCGAGGTCAGTCTCTGCTGCACCACCAGTCTGAGCCTGAGCACCTCACATGTAATGCATGTTAACACTTATTCTGGAGACCTACTATTATAATATATATATCATTTGTGATGTAATGTTGAGGTGACTATGAGAAATAGCGGTTATGCCGGATTATATATTTTTTTAGCATCACCACTTTAAAAGCTCAATCTGAGATTTCCCGATATCGGACAAGGTGTACATTCTGATAAACTGTCCTTGTTGTGATTCATTCAGTAAACATTATCTTTTTTTTTCTAACGAATATATCCTCCATCACCACCGTTATCCCTTTACCCCCCCCAAAAAAAATTCAAATAAATAAATAAATAAAAATAAAAGATCCAAAACACAGAAGAAGCCGTCAGAAAGTATCCAGATATCACAGATCGTCTGAGGCTTCTGGAGCAGGAAGTGGCCCGTTACAGAGAGGAATCTGGAAAGTCACAAGCCGAGGTGGAGAGGCTAATGGTTGCACTCAGTGACGCCGAGGGGGACAAATCGTGCCAAGAGAAGAAGATTGCTGATCTTGAGAGGTAAGGGGGCCCCGAACTTCATAGGGACATATCCATCACAGCACAACATCTGGGTGTCCTCAGATGGCACCTTCCGAGTGACTGGATCTTTGTAAGATCTCAATTCATTCCCAAGTGCTCTATTTATAAAGCAGTAATCCACGAGACATAAACTGTCGAGTTTGCGTCCTCCCGGCACTTGAAACCACTTCCATGTTGTGGTACTTTTTGCCAGAAGTAATCACACCCTAAAAGTGCATTCTTTGACCCACATGTATATACATGTGCTGTTCTTAATCCTTTGGCCCATTTTTTTCTGTTTATCAATGTCTGCAGACCTGGGTAAGTAGCTCTTAGTGTGTATTTTAATGTACCATAACCATCAACACGGCCTACGGCCACAACTCCCGACATCAGACCATGACTGTCAGGCAGATCTTACATTTCTCCAGGTATTAAGCTTGAAATGTGGACATTTTGGCCCAAATCGGATTCCCAGAAATCTCAGATTTGACTATTCCAGTGGGATAGTCGGTGCACAAGGCATTTACCCTAACCTATTATGTTCCTCATTCCTGTTTCAACAATAATACAATGAGAGTTTATATGTTTCCAGATTTATGTGTCAGGAGACGTATAGCCTCTCAATTGCCTTGACTTCTGCGAAGCTTCTTCACATTTCATTGCTATCACGAGTGCTGTCGTGTGTGTTTTCCTCATATCATGCGCAGTATAAATGATGTGTGCGCCTGTAAATTCAGTTTATATGAAAATTGTGTTCCCTCCTTGCGTCGCGGTAAATGACTTTGTGCGTGAGAGTGTGTTTCTGCCTTAGTAAGTTTGCCAGGCAGAAAGCCAGCAGCATACTAGTGGGAGGTGGTGTATCTAGCCCAGACACTGGTTGTTTATACTGCTCTGTTTATTACCGGCACATTGCTGCTTAATTATCATTTGATTTATGAATTGGCAAGGTGTCTATGTCCCCAAATGAGGTGCTGTTTAGTGCCAATGCAGATGCACTTCGTGGTAGTGTCGGTGTGCATAGTCATTGTTTGTGTGTGTAACTGTGTATGTGTGTGTTTCAAAAGAAGAAAGTCGCATGTTTAATGAGAGCATATGTATGTGGACCTTTAAGCATATTTTAGCTGTGCGCTCGTTAGGCGCGTCTGTATATGTAGATCGATAGCGTGTAGCGTCTATGTTGTTGAGCTGCCAACTGCAGAGAAGAAGCCTCGAGTGCGAAGAAAGAATAGTGTCTGTGAAAGGAGCGACTTTTAACAGACTCTGGCTCCATCAGGTGTATTAACGCTAGTTTTGGATCCGAATGGTTGAGAGTGAATCTGGATGAGCCGCAAGTGCTGGGTCCAACACGGCTTCCTGTCTCATTCATTACCCGCTTTACAGACTCTCGGCTCTGACATGGAAACCGTGGGCTGAGTCAAACGCTGTGGGAACACATGTGCATCAGGCATAATCGGGATACAGCAGCTCCCACCGAGTTTGTTCACACAGCCTTCTCTCTGTGCACGCTGTCACCAGAGCGTGTGCATGTACACGTGTGTGAAAACCTGTGCCCTAATTTTCGCCATCAGACACTGGAAAAGGTTATTTTTCCCCCTTCCGTGTGTCCGTCCTATCAGGGCTGCTGGTCTTAGTAATGACAAACAATCACTCATATCGGTCTGACCCCTCCCCTCTGGTCAGAGAGCGTAGGTCAGAGGTCAAATGCAGCACAGCTACGGGTTATCAGAAGAGAACCCACTGCAGTCCTACACTGCTGCTGCAAACACACATAGCTGTGTATGCGTTTGTGTGACTGCAGTTTAGAAAAGTGTGACATCAAGATTGATCAAACTAGTCCTCAAAATATGTGCTTGATTTACACGTGTGTCCATACATGTGGCATGTGACAGGATGGGTGGACGACTCTGTGTGCACTGATTGTGCAAGATGCCTCTGGGCAGGGGATGAATGGCTTTTTAATCAGTCTGTTTCTGTTGGAACTCGTTCAGATGGCCTATTAATGACTACGTGGATGGAGAGGGAGAAGAAAGGATGAGGCCATAGACACTTTCTCATTCCGCTGGCAGTGAAGCAAAGAGAGTCAGAGATGAATGGCGTCAACGGGTCCTTTTAATAAATATCTTCCAGCCCAGAGGACAATCACTCAGCTAATTCATAACTTAGATCCCCTGTAAGTCATCAGTAATAACATTTGGTGGTTTACGGTTGTGTGGTGTTTTTTGTTTTACTGTTTGGGGTGTAGGTGTAATTCATATCTAATCTGCCTAAGTGATCAGTGACACTGAGCAGGCTTTGTAGAACGCATCAGAACCAGCTGTTAACACCCATGCCAATAGTTTGATTTGTTAAATGGCGCTCTGTGGGGCTTTCCTTTCCAGGAGCAGTTTGTGGGGACTAAAATGGACAATTCATTTCTCAGTGTGACATACGAGGAGATTGGTTAGGTATCGCATGAGCATTTCCTTTGCATCATGTATATCGATGTGTCTGAAATAGCTTGGAAAATGAAAATGACAAAGATGCTTTGTGACTATCATTCGTATTTTTATACAGACGTCTTTTGCTCCCTTCCCCATCCTAATTCTGGTACATTCCTATAGCTTTAATGGTTCAGCAGTTATGTAAGAGCTACCCAAAAAATGAAATACATCAAACTCCGGGTTTCGCCATATCTCTGCTATGGAGGTGGTAAGCACTGTGGTATGTAAGGGAGGCTTTCAGGAAAAGGCAATGTTGTGTGTACCTAACTATGTATAGTTGTGCACGCGGACATGTGCGTTAACAGGATTTAAAAAAAAACCTTCAGAAGGGTCTGTTAACTGTGATTAATCCATTGTTGTTGACTGACAAATATTCGTACGTTCATTATGGGATATTTCGGTCCTGTGACCATGATTAAACTAACATTTTGTAAAGGCCGCACACCCTATGCCGGCATGCCAAACACAGAAAAAACCAGCAAGGTCTCTGAATGATTCTGCATTAACATATTATATATGTAAACTATGTTCCTTTCTGGGTGTATTTCCAAGTGTCCGTGGAATGTAAATGGCCGCCTCGACAATGTCGGCTTCCCGTGTCGGGGTTGAAATATCCGCGGTTGCATCTGCACCCCAAACATTTACGCACATATTTTAGACACACTGACACACAAATAGACCTACTAGGGTGTTGGAACCTGTCACACACAAACGCAGAGGGAGTGAAACGGCATTTGTCCTGCGATAAGACATGTCTTAGGCACCGTAAAGCATCTATCGGTAATAAACAAATGTGTCCTGCTCGGATCTCTCACCACTGCATCTGGACAAGCGCCTCAGATAAAACTCCCAGTGTTGACCCAACCTAAACACAGTTCCTCCATGTCACGTCCCCCCTCGCTCTCCTTTTCCTGTGCCTCCCCTCTGTTTGCGCCACAAAGAACATTTATTTCATTATGATCATATCTGCATCTTTTTCCATGTAGTGCGCAACCCTGAATAGTTCAGCCCCGGTGTGTCCCTGCCTGCTAGAAATCTGAGGATTTTGTTCCACTCTGCTGTTTATTAAAGGAGGCGGAGGAGGAGGAGGGGACGGAGTAAGAATTAAGACTTATGAAGGGGGGGGTTGGGGTGGGATCAAAATCGAGATTTATTTTCTTAAAATGTTATTATTCCTTTTAACCTTCATTTACCCAGAAAAGTCGACGGAGACTGCGGTCTCTTTTACAGCAACACCCTGCTTAGTATTCACAGTTTCCCACATTCAGATCTGAGGGCGGCCCGGCGAGGCCGCAGCTTCCTGCTGTTGGTCACTCAGGAGCTCCACCGGAGCCAAATGGTTTTCGGGTTGGAGCTTTGCTCAAGGGCCCGTCAGAAGCCGTCCTGGAGGGAGGTCAGAAGATTATTCATTAGTCATTTTACTTCTCTCAGCGCTGTCCGAGAGAAACGGGAGTAACCAAGAGTTTAAAAAGAGGAAAAAATGTTAAAAGGATATTGGGGGGGAAAAAAAGAGAGTAAGCATGAGAGTTGAGTGGGAATAGGAAGAAATAAAGGAGATATCTATAGCGATATGAAAAGTGAAAAAAATAACATAGCCTCGCTTTGACAGCCAGAAATAAAGCGGAGCTGCTTATGTTGGAAGGCCGACGTGTGGAGCGCTCCAGGTGGAGCAAGCGAGAGGAAATGTGAAAAATGACTTCAAATTATTGGACTCATGCGCACTGCTCTCTATCTCCCCACTTCATCTTTCTGAGAAATGTCACCGCAATAAAATACACATTTCCCCCCAGGAATTTACTCATTTTGGTAATGAACAAATCACAGCTCTCCACTTTCCGCTCGCTCGCGGCCCAGTTCCTCTGCTCCACATTCACTGCTCCGTGTGCCTTCACACTTATTTCATCTCGCACCGCTGGGTCAGGATGGGGGAACATCAAAAGGGACCAGCACGTCTGCTGCTTTATACACCTGTGCCAGTAGCGGCTGTGTGTGATAGCAGATATGCCCACATCGCAAGTTTGTTCTCCATGGACATGCATCTGAGCTTAGAAAAACACAAACACACAGACATCAAAGATCGGGGTATGGGCAAATTCCTCTCCTCCTCCTCCACCTCGTCCTCACTGTGTAAATATGTGTGTGCACATGTACACATGTGTATGAGCACAGCTCCATTCATGACGGGCATAGTTGATCATTATTATTTATGCAGCGCTTTTTTCAAAACCTCCTTGTAAAAATGCTTAAAAAAAATAACAAAATCAGCAGTCATTAAAAAAGAAATAAAGATACAAGCCAGAGACAAGAAACGACAAGCCCAAAAAACTGCATTTGTAGTTTTATGTAAAGCGATATAAATATTGATATAAATGTGGAGCAAACCTTTCCTGCTCTGTCTTCTCTGATTATAACAAAAACAGGCACTGTTGTCTGCGTGGCAAGTTGAGTGTTTTAAGTGTATTCATCATCATGTTAGGTATATTTCACATTGATTGCACACTCGGCATCACTCCACTGACACGCACACCATTTTAAAGGCTGCGACACCAAATATTTGCCCATATGTGGGGGCAGCTTGTCGGTTTTAGCCCAGAGTAAACACCCCGCTGTGAATAGGGAATAATAATGTGGTGCGTTTTTAGCAGCTGCTTGGTCACAGCCTGTTTACTGTGTTGGAGGGTTCTCTTAAGCGCTAATTTGTCACTGTCAGCTTTCTCGCACTTTTTGAGCTTTTTTTTTTTTTTTTTTCTTAAAGTGTGAAGACCAGAGTGGCAGATGGGAGTGTGTTTGGATTCTATTTTGAGGCTGTTTGTGACAGCATATATATTTGGTATGAGTGAGGCTATACACACACTTTGTGTTTTGTGTGTGTTATGGTGAATGGGTTTTTTAAGGATTCATTCAGTTTCAATTCAGCCCGTTAGTGTGTTGTCACGTATATTTATGTACGGCCTACACTAACATATGTGTGTGTGGTCCATATTACAAAATGTGTTTTATAGTCGGGGCCTTACGTTCAGGTAAAAGGCCAGGGAAACTAGTAGTTATGGTAAAGATTTTCAGAATTGGGTAAAGTCCTGCAAAAATGTTTGTAAATTGAATGAAGTTATGGAAACACAATGTTTTGTGTATTTGTGTGTGCATATGTGCCAATAAATGACAAAGGTTAGGTCTTGGTGGGAAGGTACACACAGCCAGCCGTGCAGAATAGGTTGCATTTTCGTATAGAGAATTAGAAAAGGGGGTATGATTACCTGTTACCTGCGCATGCGTTGCGTTCTCGTTTATTTTTTTAGCGCTCGACTTAATTACTGCACATATTTGTTGTTTTTTCGAGAATGCATGCATGTGTGTTTTTGTGCGTGCTCGTGCTTGCATCCCCGGTCAGCATGTGTTTATGTGTTTTGCTGTTGAAAGATTTACACAGCAGTGTCTCACATCAGTCATCAGTCAAGTCTTGTCTTGTCCCAGTCTGCCATGATACTGAGATGGGACACATGCGCAGCCTGCGTCTGTGCTCTCCGCCGCGCGCACTGTTGCTGTTGTCATTTGCCTTTATGATGCAACATACAGCGCTAGTTTTACTTCAAAGAAATAAATAAAACCACGCAATTTTGCAAAACGCACACACACCTATTCTGCATATATACAATTTATGTTGGACTTTAAAGAGGCCGTTGTATATTGTGTGCATAGTGCGTATCCATATAAACAGATAAACAACAATGTAATATAAATATATATAATTATTATATTATTAAGAGCCTCTTCAACTACTGTCATGCATTTTTCTCTATCTGAAGGCAAATCAAGTCTCCTAACATCCAGAAGCAGACGGTTCCGCTAGAGATGAGGAAAGATGCCCTGACTGATGGACTTCCGCACTCTTTATCACAGGTCTGAATATGTGTGTGGTTGTGCACATGTACATTCCTTCATTCCTTGGCCTCTAATTTAGCTCTGCATTGCCTCTTCATCCCGGAGTGTTCGGACTGGCTCGCACTCACCTGTCCTGCCACCTTTTTTTGCCCGATCTCCTCCTCCTCACCTCTTTGCCGCCTTTTTTTTTTTTGTCTCTTTCCACATCCCCTCCTACTCTCTCCCTTTCTGCATATTTGAAATGTGGCTCTTCTGAGCAGAGAGCAGAGCCCTGTTCCATTCTTCCATGCCTCCTGCTCACCCCCCCCCCCCCTTGCCTCAGTGCATCTCAGAGGCAGTCCTAAACGGAAGAGACAGGCATTTAGTCCAGCAGAAATCGGCTCCATACGCCGGCCGGGAGCAGCGGCTAATGGCTCAGATGGTAACAGGAAAGGACTGTGTCTGCGTCAATCAGCAGAGAGAATCTTAAAGTGCATTTTTAAATACAATGTGTATACAAGTTGTTTACCTGCTTAGGTGTCAACTGTGTGTGTGTGTGCGTGTGCGTGTGCGTGCGCCTGCGTGCCTCCTACTCCGCAAAGCTATGCTCAGGTGTTAATATGCAGAGTGCCGCCACGCCAACTTATTCCCAGCAGGCCTATGAAGTGGAGCAGACCCCGTTGCACCTCTCAGGCAAAGAGAACCAGAGCCCCTCTCCCGCTCTGTTTTTGGTGGAGCTGTTTTGTTATTTCTGTGTGCGCTGGCAGGCAACATCCAACATCCTATTTCCCCTTCTAAACCGTGTCTGAGTTGTGCACATTAATATTGCTACAACCTGGTAAGAGACACGAAGCGTGTGCCAGGAAGAAAGAGAGTTGTGCGGGGACAAGTGCAAGGGAATTGTGGGATGGATTTCAGTCAGATGGATGACGTCCACGAAAAAGGGTAAAATGGAAATTTTCATAGGTAGTTGGATCGTTTTGTTTTTTATTTTTATAGGTGCATGTTATAAAAAAAAAAAAAAATATTGACTAAAGGAGAATGACTGGTGTTAGAGCAGAGCCTTGAAATCCAGCTCAAGTTCAAGTATATTTTCATTCATGCATTTAAGAACCTGACTCGGTTGATTTTTTTTTTGGAGGGGCTAAAACTAGCATTAACATTTAAGAGTATATTAATAAAAAGTCTTGTTGTATGTACCTTAGCAAGAGCACTCTCTGTGCTGCTGAGTGGTTGTAAGTACAAGATGCGTCCTGTATTTTGCGTTTGCTCAGCAGCCGGGGTTGCACTGTTGCTATCTATCTCCAGCTCACTCTCTGTCTCCGTTTATCTGCGGCTCCATCGGGAACACAGCACGCTCCGAGGGTAAACACAAACAAACAGGGCCTTCCCTCATCGCTCCCATCTCCCCATCCACCCAGGAGAGTTTATGTGGGACGGAGTGATAGCATCTCTCCGCTCCATCGTCTCCATCGCGCCACGCTGCACTTCACAAACACAGAGAAAACACACATCGGAAATGTTCACTTCTAGCCTTCAAACGGGCCCTTTATTTCTCTTTTATCTGTAATGGAGAGGCATCGGCGACCCCTCAGTGCTTTGTTTGGAGACACATGGATTACAGGAAGCCCCCCTCCCTCCTTTTTTTTTTTTTTTTTTTGGATGGAGACAGTTAAAGAAGATTTCAGGAATTCACCCTAAGCTTGTTCCCACAGTCTTTAAACCTGACTGTAAGACTTCTGGTCTGGCATACTTGCTGGTTTTATTATTATTATTATTATGAAATAGGAACAAAGAGGTTGATGCTGCACACACTTTGCACATTGGACAGAGACAAATGTCTGTATCTGCCTAGATCAGAATATGTGGGTTATGGTCCGTGTGCGTGTAGGTGTGCGTGTGTGTGTGCGTGCGTGCGTGCGCCCATATGCGCAAAGCTGAATGAACATAGGTGCAGAGCTCCTGGAAATGTGCATTCTCTCACTCTCTGCTCGTTTATTTTAGTTATTATGATCCCTCCATCAGACTCAAAAAAAGGCCAGACTCTATAATGATCCTTCCCAAGGGCTTTAGGTGATGATTGGTGCTGCAGAGGCAATTATCTTTCCATTTCTCCCCCACTCTCTGTATCTCCCTATCTCTTGTTGCCTTTTTTTTTTTTTTTTTTTTTTCCACTCTTCATTTTCGGCCAGCGATATTCTCTGGTTACAAGTAAAACTCCACACACATATGGAGTGACACACACACACAGACAGAAATACAGACACACAAAAACCCACACACAGCTAAACACATAGGCAGACACACTGCTCTCTGGTTAGGTTTCACATGGGGGTCCTGCACTTGAAGCCCCCTCTCAGTGGGGAGTGTGTGTGTGCGTGTGTGTTTGTGTACTTACGTGTGTGTGTGTGTGTGCATGCGCGGGTTTTTCTGTCTGTGGGGCGGGGTTCAGACCGGTACTTGTTGCTTCTGGTGCATCGAATTACTGCCCGTCTGTCACATCCAATTACAGCTTTGGACTGCTGACGCATACAGCCTTCCTGTGTGTGTGTGTGTGTGTGTGTGTGTGTGTGTGTGTGTGTGTGTGCGCGTGCAGGTGTTGGACGCTCACCTCCAGCTGTGTCATGCTGACGTGACGAGCCACAAGTATCCGCTTGTGATTTGACGGGCTTAGCACTATTTTCATCACGTTAAAGGGATAATTCCGTTGCCGCTGTTTCAGGCAGTATCACTTTATGTATCAGGGATTTTAGCCCTTTCTAATTCCGTACTTTAAAATAACAATTGCATTTTCTATTTTGAAACACTGAATATGTAGGTACACTCACCTTCAACTCACTTTCCCTCCTTTGGATATTTATTGCCGGGGCGTTTATAGGCCCTAAAGGGCATCTTGTGTGTTTGCGGCACCGTGTGATGAAATGATTTTCATGGAAAATGAATTTCACTTCTTCTTTTTGGAGATGTGGTCGTTCTAGTGCTTGTAGGGCCGTTCTGGGGCTGAGTGACTGTTCTGAAACAAGGTTAAGACCCCTAAGTTTACTGAACTGGGGTTTGCTAAGAATCTTCTCGTTGATGCGGCCGAGACGGCTTCTGTGCTGCTCCCACAAATGTGTGAACGTGTGAAAATGAAGGTGAGTCAACTTCTTGAAAGAGAGAATCGAGGGGGCGGGGGTTATTATTTCTGCTCAGTGTTTTCACAGTTCCATCACCCAATGTGAAAAAGGATCTATTTCCTCTACTCACCACGGGTGTCAGAGAGGCCACACACAAACTCTTCATCTCTCCATTATTTATTGTCCACTTCTGTCTTCTGGCTGCATCTGTTTTCTTCTGAGGAGAGTCTTGTTCTCCTCACTGCCGCTTTTGACTTCCTTTTCCTTTGTTTTCTGTTTTACATGGATTGGATTCCTTTTAGCCGAGGGACCATCACGCACCATTTTCTCTCAAGAAATCCTCCATTTTATACCAGTGCACAACTGATCATGATTTTTTTTTTTTACTAAATATATTCAATTCCAAAACACTGTGGCTTTTGTTACTTTGCTTCCAACCCTCCTCCATGTCATCCTCCATGCCTCTAAACCCCCCCCCCCCAGCTTCCCCTTTTGGCTTCCCAGGATGCCATGCGGGAGACGGCAGAGCGGATCAGGGAGTTGGAGATGGCACTGAGGGAGAGCATGAACACATCTGCACATAGGGAGGCTCTGTGGGCGCAGGAGGAGGCTGCTCGCCTTCAGGCCCAGAGAGAGGTTTACCTGATGTTACACACTTTGATGGAGCATTCCACACCAGCGTACACACATACACACGCACACACTCACCTATTGATAATCGCATGCATCCACGCAGCCTGACTTGCCTTTTAAACCGAGCGCAGTTATCAGATCACCTTAAGAAATGTTAAGGACCTCATTGCACCTCCATGTGGCCAAGAGAGCAAATGCAGGGAGACGGTGGTTAGTGAGTGAACCGTAATTACGAAGTATTAGAAAAATGGATTCATTCGGTTTTGCTTCAAACACGCACTTCCTTTTGTTTGGATTCCCACTCTAGTCCGTCATTTTTAAAGTGAAAAAAGTTTCCTCATTTTCCATCCCTTTTGTGCCTCTCATTGAGTCTGCCGTAGTATGCAGGCAGAAATAAGCATATGTTTGACATATTCTGAGTTCATATGCATGTAATTAGGATTCATTAACAAAAGCTTTAGGCTTTGGGCATGCAGTGTTGATGGAGCACAGGCGGCCTTTTTTTTCCCCTTTCTCTCTCTGCTTGCCCTGTTATCTATCTGCCCTTCTGATTGCCAGCTGACTGGTCTACCTCTTTAAGTGAGTCCCAAAAAAAAGCGTCTGTGTGTGCTTTTGTATACGTGTGTGTGTGAGCGTAGGTGTGTCTGTGGTGGGAAAGAGAAACAGGGCGAGGGAGTGCGTTTCCTCCTGGTGTGAGTGTGCATCTGAATGAGAATGACCTTGCATTACTTATGCGTGCCACAAGTAATATGAGAGCAATTGGTGGTTACAAGAAGAACTAACATTTTTAGGAAAAGTGGTGGCTGTATTGCCTCAGCCTCGCACACAATGTTTCCTCTCAATCACACACATGCACGCCATCTCACGCACGCACAAGCTTACATTTCAAAGAGAGGCTGATAAAACAGAACCCGAAAGATGAAGAATCAAGACTGCTTGAGAGAGAAGGAAAATAAAAAGAAGGTCCAACTATTTAGATAAAGTATTGAGAGGCGATGCCTAGAGGTGTCTTGTTTTTTGTTTTTTTTTCTCTTTCCCAATTTCTGTACATTACGCACTGGACTCAGAGTCCGAAAGAAAAGTTACGTTTATTTACGTCCGACTTTTTCGCATGCATAAAAGTGGAGGATTCAGCTTTGGTTGGCTAAGTTTACCCATGTGTAGCCAATCAGGGAAATCCTCTCCCAACTTGTGACACATTAACACTCATTGACCCCAAAAGTAATAGTCAGGTTACTTTCATTACAATTTAATCCAGAACCTACACAGGGGGAATATATATAGGGAGCCAGTATGCCGTCATACTGGCAACGGAGCGAGACACAAGAGCCAGAGCGGAGGTACGGTCACACCGTAACACAGGGACCTGGGGGGGGGGGGGCTACGTTGCCTACCCCTCGTTCCATCGCCCCTTCTGTCGACGCAATGAAAGATACTGCTCCGCCACCAACACTCTCTGGTAGGTGCTGTCAACACGCTGACCTTGGTGAGCCAACATTACATCACCACATAAAGAGGCAGTGAGTCAACCTGCCATTAACGTGCAGTTTCACAGTCGTCAGTCAACTGCTGTTCTTGCTTCAGACTTTGGAGGAAAAAGAGTGTGCGCGTCGGCAGGGATAAAGAGGAGGGACGGGTCCTTCCTGAAACATCACCTGACCCTGGCACCGATTCAGAGCACCCTGCCAGACTCACATTCTCAAGCCCCTCCAACCCCTCTTGCCCCGGAGTAATCAGTCTCATGATGTGTAATGCGCTGAAAGTCTTCCATCAGCCTGACTTGCTGAAATGGAGCATGGGTAATGCCCTGGGTCACTTTTCTTCACACCCCTGCCCTCTAAGTCCTCCTCTTCCTCACCCGGTCTCCTGACCCTCCTCTGACGTAATCCCTGATGTCCATCGATTGTCCCGGGCCTCATTCTTTCCCATCTGCCTTAAGTTGTCTCACCCAATGTCTCCCTTTCTCCCCAATTCTGTCCCTGTGCCCCCCCCCCCCATGTGGCGTTTGAACTAGGCCTTTGAACCAGCAACACAGACGCAAATGGACAAGAGGGATTTGATTTTCCCTTACCTCTGAGCCCCCAATCAGCTTAGCAACTAAAGGGGCTTTGGGCCAGTCTTAGCGAGCCTTAGACTGGCTGGGGGGGCTTTGCCTTGAAGTTGAGCTAAATTAGCACGCACAGGCTCACCGTTAAGCTGATTAGGTCCCTAATTTCACTAAAATGCATTGTATTCCTTATTAATGATGTGATTGTGATGTGAGGGCTAGCCTGGGTGGTGGACTTATGGGCAACGTGGAGGGGAGCAGTTGGGCAGCATGAGGGTTGATAGACGTGTGTTTGTGTGTGTGCGTGACCCCTGGCTTTCAAGATGAAAAGGTTGGCTTTGGATTGGGCTAATCCTGAGAGAAGACATCAAACATTAAAGGTGGTGTGATTTTGGACGGCTGGATGTCTTGATAATATTTGGGACACTAGCTGCTGGACGCTTAAGGGTCAGTTGTTGTTGGCCGGGATATGAGTTATATTTTATATGCAGCAATGCCTTGTTACATTTCCAAATTGTCACTTTCCCACCATTTTCGAACACCCTTTCTTCTCTGGCTCCATGTGTGATATTCATGAACAGTCCGTGAGCACATTATCTGACATCTGTGGAACACACCTAGAAAAACCGGCGGAGATGGAGAGTGTCCTGAAAATGTGTGAACGATTTGGCCCCTTCATAAAAGAGGCCCATTCTTTTTTTCATGGCTTTACCCCATGGAGAGCCTTCCCCTAATACTCATTTTCTCTCTTTTTATTCTTAGTTTCCCCTTTACTTTCATTCCCTGTGTTTGCTTGAGATCCAACAGGCCCTAATTTACTGCTTGACTATCTTACATCACAAATCTGCAAATTATCAGTATTGAACAAAGAGCATGCTCCGTCTATACAATCGTATTATCGTGCTCTTTCATTTGCATCACCTGAATACTCCTTCCTGGTCCTGGATCCTGTTGTGAAGTACTTGTTGTTAGACAATTAGACACTTCCTGCCCTCGGATAATGACGCCCTGAGGTCACATCCTGCCTATCAGACACTCAGGTTGGACTCGCAGACCTGCATGGCTGGAGGGCATGTGTGTGCGGAGGGAGGAGATGTCGTTGAGTGGCCGAGCATTATTCTCACCTGCTCTAAAGTAGAACCACACTTGGGAGTGAGGCGAACTAAGTGGAGAAAGGTGGACCCTTGTTTCCAGCACAAGGGTCAGTGGTCGTATCATTCAACTAACCTTTGAACCGGAGTACTTCCAACTGCTCCTTGTTGTCTGCCAGTCATTCCTTTTCATGTTTAGGCAGTCGTCTTACCTCATTATAGCATTCCAACACACACACGCACATGCACATACACACACGAACGCAGACGCACGCACGCACGCACACACACACACACAACTTTAAAATAAACACATGTAGACAAGTAAAAAAATAAGAAGCAGCTTTTAATAGTCCCACACAAACATGCACATGCACAAACGAATTAGGGGGGAATTTAGTCTCTGCATTTATTCCATCTGTGGCGCATGCAAGGCCACAGAGCAGTGAACAGCTGAGAAGAGCCCAGGGGGGTAGGTGCCTTGCACGTGGGCATGCACAGGTAGAGTATCTTGTGTTAGTGGGGGGGGGGTTCATCCAAATTTCCAGGGGCAGTCCGCCGTGACTTGGCCTCGAACCGGCGACCCTCTGGTCCGATGCGTGTCTCCTCCGCCACTAGTACAGTTACAAGTTAAGTGTGTTCTTCCTGTGACCTCACTGTACTATTTTGGTCTGTGTGTGTGTGTGTGTGTGTGTTTGTGTGTGTGTGTGAGAGAGAGAGAGAGACTGGGTGTGAGTAAGTCTAAAGTAAACCCGGCACATCGCATTTTATGTAAGATATGCTCGAATTTAATCAACACTTCAGACATAGGACAACGGAACGATGTGCATCCTGGTGTGTGCTCTCATTCACTTTCAACGTGTCTCCCTCAATAGCTGGAGGAGCTGATGGGTGCGCTGGAGCAGACGCGACACGAGCTGGACGCCACCAAACTGCGTTTGTCGTCCACGCAGCAGTCCCTGCATGAAAGAGACGGACACCTCAACAGCCTGCGCCAGGAGAGACGCAAACAGCTGGAGGAGATCCTGGAGATGAAGTTAGTGTGACTCTCATCTATCGGTCTATCCAGCGATCTCTCTATCTGCATGGTCTGCCTCACCTATTATTTATATTCTCCCTCTTTTGACCGAGGCAAACCACCAGCCACAAACCTGAACGTATCACTTCCCTAGGTTGCCATCACAAGAGAATGAGTCTTATAGGTTGTTGAGCAAGAGGTGCTGGGAACTCCAATAAGACATACAGAGTCCGAGAAAATAGACCACCAGTGTTTTTGGTAGTGGCTGCGCACCTGGCTCATAAAATGACCAAGACTTTTTTTTTTTTTTTTTTTTTATCAACCTTGGCATGATTCATTCCTGGCTTTATCAGGAACATTGTCGTTTCCCCTGAAACCTGTGTCTAATACTGTGTTAGGCCCGTTTATCTATTCACCTGTTCACATGTGCATCTGTGCACGCATGTTATAGAGACATCAGCGCCGACGTGTGTTTTGAGGACGGATCAGCAGTTGTCTGTAGCTGCCTTGTGAATGGTTACATTTATTGAGGACAGGTGGTGCAGCCTAAGACAGGAGGTCATAAAAATATGTGTGCGGCTGTTTTTCATGTGGACGTTTGTGTGACAGTGATAGAGAGAGAGAGGAAACAAAAAAATGTGCACGACTGGCTGTGTTACCATGTGCGAGTGTGTGTGTGTGTGTGTGTGTCGGTGGGTATACATGAATGTGTGAGCGGAGCAGCTACATGTGTGTTTGCTTTGAGTGCTCTGATTGAAGGAGCATAGAGCCACATATGTGGTTGTCATGTGCCGCAGAGAAATGCCTTTAATGTCAGCCACTGAGTACAGTACAAAAGGGAGGGCTGGTACACTTCTATTGGAAACACAACTTCATTACGCCTCACAAGCCCCTATGATCACACTCGCTTTCAAAGATTGTGTGTCAGGCTCGAGTGTGTGTGTGTGTGTGTGTGTGGGGTTGTGTGTGCGTGTGCGTGTGCGTGCGCGTGTGTTAAGTTTGCTGGAGAGCAAAAAAAAAGATATTGCCCCTCCCTGTGTAGCAACACACACACGCCCACACGCACACACACAGACACACACAGACACACACGTTTGTGATCGAAGCCATCTTCCTGTCTGTTCCAATTTCCACCATCCAAACATCACCAGGAATGTTTAGCAGAGGAAATGTATTACATATGATACAGGCCCAATACATGCTTCTAGGTATGTTTGTGAAATTGAGAAAATGCTCACGGTCGTGACACGTGAATGACAATGATGACATTGTCTCGCACAGGGCATAAATCATTATCGTCCTACCATTAGAGCGATCTCTTTGAAAGCAAGTTGGAGTGATGTTGCTCGGAGTAAACAGCCAAACGAGTAGACGGCATTCTTTGCCTTTGTGTTGGGGACTTTGACTGAATAGAAGCCGACACTGGTAAGAGCTAATGGAAGGGGCACAGGGGGCACGAATGAATGTGTGTGTTTGTGTGCGTGTGGGCGTGTGTGGTCTCTTATGCGTCGGACCCTGTGTGTACGAGGAGGTCGTCCAAGGCCGGGGGTTAGGGGTCACTGGTGATGAGGATTAAAGGACTGTCGAATTGCGAAGGGGCGAAGCTGCGTGAGACTGACTTGCATCGGAACAAGCCACAAAGATGCGCGTGCACGCGTGAATGTACACACAACCTCCGGGGAGCTCACATATAATCGCTCTGGTCTGCAGACATGCATGTGCTTACACACGGTCTGCCTTTTTTTTTTCCTTTAAAAGGGGACTCATTCCCACAGCACAGCTCTGCATACAGGAAAGACAGGGTAGAGGAACAGAGGTAACGAGAGAGAGAAGGACAAAGAGGGAGCGAAAACAAGAAAAGACGGGGAGAGAGAGAGAGAGAGAGAGAGAGAGATAATGAGAGGGAGGTGCAGATGGAATGGAAGGGCTATACGAACTGAAGTATTTCAAATCTTAGAAATCATGAGAGAAGTTTGAGTGCATGCCAAGTTTCTCCTTCCCGCCGTTGTAATGCGGCATTTGTCAAAAAGACCAGCTGAAGCAAACCATGTGAGGCACGTTCCCCAGTGAACTGGGGAGCTCTGTGTGTGTTTTGAACGTGTGCGTCAGTGTGCGTGTTTGGCGTGTCTGTGTGTGTGTGTGTGCTAGAGAGAGAGCAAGAGAGAGAGAGAGAGAGAGAGAGGGAGGGAGAGAGAGCAGACTGTTGGCTTTTCAACACTGTTAATGAAATAGACAAGAGGGGAAAAATCATTTTCAATATCCTCGTTGCTTGCTGGGTTTCCTAGCTCACATTGTGTGCGTGCGTGCATGCGTGAGTGCGTGAGAGGGATACACAGGGAGAGAGAAAGAATTTCATATTTGGCTTTTTCAGATACAGAGCTGAATGCTTGATGTATAAGGAGTGGTCCAGCCACTGCTCTGTCACCCCACACCAGATTGAGTTTCCTCCATACTGTACAGTATTCATATATACGCGTGCGTGCGCTTGCATGCGCGCGCGCGCACACACACACACACACACACAAATAAAGAGAGAGAAAGAGACAGATGGCCTCCAGAAGAGCTAGTCATTAAATGAGTCTAGGGTCACTGGGTGTAGGTGCACAATAGAGAAATGATGTGTTTGGACATTTTGAATAGCCAGTCATTGAGACGTTTCCATAGTCTCAACGGGAAAATACTACATGCCGCAACATCGCAGTGGCTTACTGAACCTGATCCTCCTGTAGACACTGGGAAGGGAGCTGGTACAAGCTTTGTTTACATTTTAGTGATGGATCTTAGCAAAGAAAGGGTAACCACAGCTTTTAAGCAGGCACGTATAGAGATGCGGAGTTGACAAAGTGGATGCTTTGAGCGGCAGAACAGGAGAGAGTTGACCATTTCAGAGATGAATAGGGAATTATGCGGACATTGTAATATTTCAGAGCATGCGCGTCAGTCGAAGATGGAAAAGAGAAACGCTGTCGCAGAGAGTCCGGGAGGAAATGGTAACGAGGAGGATGGAGTGCGAGAAAGATTGATGGAGGGCCTGATGGGTAAAGGAAGGGAGTGAGAGAGAGAATGATGGAGGGAGTGGTGGAAGAAAGAACAGGGGGAAGATAAAGTAGAGCTGAGAGGGGTAGGCGGGAGTCTGGTAAGAAGCAAAGGGCCGGAGTAGAACATCTAAACACACCATACCATGTATCGGCAAACATGTGCGCTACAGCAGACCTTGACAGAATAGTGACATATATTGTTAATTCACAGCTAATAAAATACATTTAGGCTTTTTCTTTTTGTTTTTAGAATTTGAAATGTTTTCACAAGAGAAAGTTCATAATAATTTGCTATTTGATTATTTGCAAATGAATATGTATATAATATAAATATTTTTGTATTAACATGAGATTTTTTATCTCATTTCTGTGAACCCCATGAGAGTATAGCAGATAAATAGGGCATTATTTATTTCATCAGTTACATTATTAAAGTAGATAATTATGGCATTTATCTACTTTATTATTATAAACACATACATCTAATTCATCGGTTTAACCTAAACGCAGGAGCTCAGTTGATGGCACACTTTTATAATGCCATTACTGTCCCTTTGATTGACAAACCCCTCAGGCAAAGTGAGCAACAAATGAGGAAATGTAACCGGCCCTAACCCTTAACCGCAACTGTCCATGAAGTGTAGTTTGTGGATTAGGTTTTTTTGGCTAGCTACAGTAACCCATGGCATCATGAAGCTTAGAGCAGGAGCAACATTATGACTTTCAAATCCCCAACGTAGACGTCCTGTCTGCGCAGCGCCATCGCCATGGTTACAGTGACTAAACACACAGAGAGGCCAGCTGTTTTGGCAAGGTCATGTCCCTGCTCACCGATCTCCCCGAGGGGCCTGGACACACACGCCCACACAATCACGCACCGACACTCTCTCAAGTCCACTCGCGAAGGTATAAACAGATATAGCACGTGCACTCACGCGCCCTTATCAGAAACAAATTCATGCCTACTCACGCGCTAATATATTTTCGACCAACCAGCACTGTATTCACGTGCATGGCATCGGAATGACACTATTGACACTTCCCACGTACAGCTGCAGGCTCACGGAAACATATGCAAGAACTTAATGCACCCGCACACGCATGAACGCGCGTCCGTACAGCTGCTCGCACACAAGTATGGCGTTACAGTGCCATTGTTGTGATAGGTAATGGCATAGAGGGTCGGTGCGGTGTGTGAATGGGATTCTCTGTGCTGCAGTGATGAGGAGGGGCTGACCACACATCACCTTCCTCTCTCTCTCCGAGCAGGTTTGTGTGTGTGTCGCCTCGTGGGAACTTCGGGCCATTCATCATGTCTGTCTGTGCTCCCGTGCCCTCTGACACGCGTGTTTACCTTCCACATGTGTGTCGGCTGTCGGGCCTGTAGGTGTGTTATTATGTCAGGGCCTTGGCATGCTCCACCCTACTCCTCCTCCTCCTCCTCCTTTGAGGTTTTGTCAATAAGGGGCTTCATCCCATGGAAATCCCTGCTTCTCAGGGCCTGTTCAGTACAGTATGGTAATGACAGGCTTCTACCTGGATCCCATACAGTAAGATTTAAAGCTGGAGAGACCGTGGTCCAAAGATACAAGACGTGTAGCCTTCACAATCAGTCTCTGAATGGAACATTGCCCTGCTCAGCTCATGGGACTGGAAGTTCAGTGCTTTATATTTAAATTCCATTCAACTCAGGCTATGTTATTTACTTGGCCTGCACTCTGCTACAGTCCTGTCTTGAACTCTCTTCTCAGGGTTTGGCTCTTCCAGCATCAATTATGGTCATTTTTTTTTTATCACCACGTATTAATATTTTTTGGCACTTCTCTCCACACAGTATTTTTTGGCAAGCAACGGCCCACCCTGTAAATATGAATTGGAAGTTTTGTATCCTGTACAGTATGACTGCATGAAATCTGGCTTAATTCTTGTTAAACCAGCACACAGATGTGCACACAGTCTGTTTTCCTACGGTATAGTACCTTGCTGGGTTGCTGACATCGTGGAATGCATTTATGAGCCATTGAGTGGCTTGGTTAAGTGACATTGTCTTCTAAAGTCAGCATATGAGTGACTGGTAGGCTTGAGCTGTCTTATGAAGTCGACGTTAGGCTGAAAGATGTGTCGACGCTCAAAAGACATCGGTTGAATAGCGAGTGCAAGTTTTTGTGTGTGTTTGGTTGAAACTGAAAGACAAACAAGGAAAAGGTCTGAACGGGGACGGAAAAAAAAACTTTTTGGACTGAGCTGAAGACTGACATTGCCAAAATGCTTCATATTTGACACACAGACCCAAAATTAATGCACGGACTGACAGCCAGAGTAGAGAATAGGGAGGCCACGTCAAGGGAAATAGTTGGGAGATTTTTTTATTTCTTTCACCTTCATTCTTAGTCCCAGTTTGTTCCAATAGATTAAAATTATTCTTTGATTGTCTTTGTCTTTTCACTTTTACTTCATCCCCTGTTTTACACTGAGCCCCTTAACTTCTTGTGAGTATTAAATGGTCGACCTCCTTCACTCTTTTGTCTGTTTTTCTCCCTTTGTCTTGCTCTATCAGTGGACGGGTGGAAGAGGGCCTGGAATTTATCACACATACCTAATAATTACTATCACAGGAAATGGTCCTGAGGAAGTAGGTGCACTAGCCCTGCTAATTAGTGTTAGTCGCAAACACGCATGCACATACTTGCACACACACACACAGAGACACGCATGAACGAAAACACACACACGCACACAAGCCTAATTAGTGTCATTTGGCTGGGGCAGAAGTCTTGGGAAAGCCCAATCTGATTGGCCCTGGGGAGACTAACACCCCCAAGTTTAGTCACTTGTATAAATCTCAAGACAAATTGATTGGTTAAGTTCCGAGTGTGCGTGTGTGTGTGTGTGTGTGTGTGTGTGTGTGTTGGGTAGGGGGGAGGGGGCATTTCAGGGTGTGCATGAGTGGGCAATTGATTAGGTGCCCCTGCAGCCATAAAGAGACAGCCTAGGACACAGCACCCACCACCCTGCTTAACATCAGCCCTGCCCCCAGGGTCACCAAAGAATGAGGAGGGGGGGTCAATCTACCCAAATCTGGATTTAATGTTAGATATATGCACTTATAGATAGGTAAATATACAGATAGATAGATCCTTATATTTTGGGATGGAGATTGAGGAAGGGGTTAATTGGAAAGCGCTAGTGCTAGGGCAGGGTGAGAGCCGATATAGAGAGGGAGGGACGGGTTATTTGAAATGCAGCTGCATGCACTGTAATACGTTGTTGCATGTGCCGTGTTGTAAAACAGCCTTTAAAACGGTGGCTTAGTGAAATGCCCTCATTGTTTACCATGAGGGGCACATGAAATGTTGGTGCACCCACACAAGTGAGTCAGTGGGGCTTACTGGCACGCTGTCAACACCTCGGAGCCTCTGCGGTCGGCACACACACCTGAGCTCTGGCTCTTAGTGGCTTCTCTGGCCACATCTGCCTGTCTTTATCAGGGTGTGTGTCTGTGTCTGTATCTTTCACGTTTTCATTTCCCAACTGGCAGGATGTTGAGAACCTCCTCGGCATCGCTCGGAGGTTTTGCTTTGACACACTCTCACCTAGTTTTCATCGATGGGACCGACACATTGTTCCATTAAGACTTCAACAGGGTCTTTGCGTTACTGACTCGTTGTTGGTTTGACTCGTATAGAGTCGTATAGACCCCTGGACATCTCGCAGTCTCGCTGAGATGGTTCCCAGGAGGTTTTAATCGAGAACAATAGTGGAACGGACCACTTCCCGGCACTGGGCTGCTTTAACGCTGCACACCAGTCAGCACACACCACAGCAGCCCCTGGCACTTCTGGATTGTGTGTGCGTCTGATCTGGTTAATTCAGGGATGTAGACCCAAACTGTAATTATCATTATGTACTTCTCGGCAGTGGCAGGAAACAGCCCAAGCAAGTTTGGATGAGCGTGTGTATCCTCACTCTTGTGTTTGTGTGCAAAGAACAACATGTGCATACATGAATGTGTGTGTGTGTGTTTGCTGGTGTGATGCACATAGGAGCAATGATGTGAAGAGCATGACAGCTATTTTGCAGTGAAAGATAAGCAGATTGTGCCAGTGGCTATGTGATGATTTTTCCTGCTCTTCTTTTGGCCCTGCTCTTATTCATACGGTTTAAATGGAGACATATTGGAAACATGACTGTTCTCCCGGGCCGGCGGGTATTCAGGGTTTAGTACGGGAAAGGCGATCCGAGAAGAAGAAATGAGAGGAGAGTGGAAGAATAGGAAATTCAAGGCGAAGGATGGAAAGTGAACGAAAAGAAAACAAAACTTGAGGAGAGAACGAAGGGGTCACTGGCGTGCATGCTCGGCACGAGGAATTCAAATCTCATAAAGACAAAAACTAAATTTGTCTTATTTGTTTGTGGACAGAAATTACAATTCACAAGCACCACAGACACTGTAAAGTTTCTCAGTTCCGTCATAAAAGTTGTGTCCCATTTTTACAATATCAGACTTGGTGTCCAAGAAAGAGAGATGCAAAGTCCAGTGGGGGAAAAAAGAAGGGAAGGAAAAAAAACGTACAAAACTAAATCCCAAAGTTTATTTGGCGCAAGCGTCACATCTATTCACAATGGCGACCGCAGTTTAATCTGCGCAGTCCTTCATCTTTAAAGCTAGCATCAGTAAGACAGCAGAGGCCTTCATGTGGGCGGACAGACTGCGTAGAGACAGAAGTGGTCACCACTAAACAAACAAAACAGGAATCCTGCAGAGACAAGAATGGCTAGAGGGAGGGTGAGCAAAGACAATGGCATGATTTTCAGGGCCATAGATGAAACGGCGTATAGACAGTGTGTGTCTGCAGGATTGAAAATGATGGCATTCATCAGTGAGTACCTCGATGGGAGGGATAGGTATGTTTATGTCTGGAGTAATTTAGGTCAGGATCAGAGGACTGTGGGATACACCGATGTGTCATTTTGCCGTGTAATTTCCACAATATTCAAAGCCTGAACAAGTCAATATGTGCGCACCCTGACATCACAGTAACTGATATACCGCTTTTTTTTCCCCCAGGATCAAACATAATGCAGATGAGGTCTGTAAATCCATGGTTATTGTACAAACAGGGACTGCTTTGTGTCAAAATGGCATGACTAGTCTTGAAAACTTGAAAGCTGAAAATGTGAAAAAGAAAAGTAAAATACGACATTACATCGTCCAAAACTTCAAATTTGTTGAACACTTTTAATAACCATTCACATTTGTGTTCGAGCCCACGTGGCTCTAATATTGCAGTTTGGACGATATGTTTTTGCTTTTGAATTCCTTCAAATGTACATCAAAAACAACCACCTCATTTGTCTACAACTTTATCCTCCGGTTGACCGTCACTCCACACACACGGCGTCTGACGGTTGGATGTCTGAGAAGACTTCCTCGTGCCTGAATGATTCACTCCGGCCAGCACTGACTATGCAGGTGCATTTAAATGTATGGGTCCCATATAGGAAGTCCTCAGGCATGATGTCATTAAGTGTGTGAAAAAAAATATATGTATATTTTATTCTCCCTCTGCCTCTCTGACACACACACACACAAACACACACACACACACAGGAACAGAGCACATTAACATATCTGACATGTCTGTGATCCATTCTAGCCATGGGTCCACGGGTTCAGCATTTGCTGAAATCAAATGTGTGTGTTTGGCCTAGGGACACACACTTGATTCAATTAGAGATGGTGTGTGTGTGTGTGTGTGTGTGCGCGCACATGCACTTACGCACACACAGACACGGCCTCACAGGGACACAGATCTCTATTAAGTTAAAAAAAAAGAGAGTTGAGTGTCTTCTTCCATGGCAAGGGCTTTTATGTGATAAGATCAGCTCGGGGTGATCTCCTATGCAGGATTCCTGAGCACATCAAACAACAGTAAACCACATCACAGAGGCAGGAAGAGCTCAGCTCCATTAGCCAGCCCATAAAGAACATGTGTGTGTGTGTGTGTGTGTGTGTAACAGGAGAGCCACGCATGCCGCTACAAAAGGTTTACACACATAGGACAAACACAGCGAGGTATGCGGTCCCCTGACATGCTCACAAATTGATGAGGATTTTGGTGCAAGTGCACGTGCGTCTGCCCCTGAAACATTGCTGCCTGTCTGTAGTGCGGGGCAAAACAGGTCATCCTTCGGAGTTTCTGTCGTGCGCACATGCACCCAAATACACGTGCACTCACGTACATATGTACATGGTTTTGGCTTTATCAATAACATCTGAGCAGATTCTGCATTTCATTCATCCTAACTGGGTCTTAAGCTTACAGTAATGGTTTTGGTTAAGAAAGTGGCACACAGGCTGGGCTGTGATAACGCCCTGGTATCTCAGTGACATGAAAAAAAAAAAAAAATCATGACTTCAGGAATCTGTTTTGTGGCCAGATGGCAGCCATTAGGTTTATTAGTACACAACCGGTACAGATGTAGTGCCCGCGCTACACAACTGCAGCCCGACTACACAACCGACACCCGCTGTTCAAGTGCAACACTGCGACTTCTCTCCATCCCTTTTTTTTCGCAGGGAGAGAAGTCTGCCTTATGAGGTGTTAAGTGACGAAAGGCTAAGGAGACACCGAGGTAGAACAGGAAAGAGGGAGAGAAAGACAAAGAGAGAGACGGAGAGAGTTATTTGAGGGGGGTAGAGGGAAAAAGAGGTCAACCCATATTGAGTGCACTCATTTTTCTTACATTGATCTAAAACAGATCCTCACTGTGCTTGCTGCCCAAGCCACAGTCAGTGAGATATCGCCCTTTGCTCCGGCTCCAGAGGATCTGATTCAAACTGGATGTCCATCAGCCACTGGGAATGGCCTTGCTCCACCACAACAGTGCGTCCTGCTATTGTACCACGCGAAAGTGTGCTTTAGACCCCAAAGGAGAATTTGGACTCCAGCAAAATCTATCCATCAATCTATTCAACGTGCCATCGCGCAGTAACAAAATCAAGTACGCACTTCCTCATATTGTGCGCACAGACAAATTTGTCAGACAGTGGGCCCACCCGGCTCTCCGCTGAAGCCGACGAATCAGTTTTAATCCGGCCGATTAGCTGCCGGCTATAGCCTTTCATGTATGGCTCCATGTTAAAATGTAACGAGGGGGATGACGTGTGCAGGAACTGCATCTTTGCCGCCGATGCCACACAGGACGCCAGCACAGCGTACGTGCACAAATGTCGAGACCGACGTGTGGGTGTTGTTGCGTGTGTGTTGCGAATGGAGGCGCAGGGAAGCAGAGGCTGGTGGATGGCGAGGGGGAAACGGAGGGGCGTTCGGCGAGGAGTTATGCACTATGGCAGGCCCTAATTGCTTGCGGCTCCTGTTGTGTGTTTAGCTTTGTTTGAGCATGTCCAATATAACCAGTCACAGGGGAGACTCTGCCAGAGCAAACACACACACACACACACACAGTGCTAAACCCCTAGAGAAGTCTTTTATGGCGTTGAAGACTTCAGTAACATGACACCTAGGGCAAACACTGGGCAATAAAGCAATCGCGGCACATTGTTTAGATCCTCCTCCAGGCACGGTTTGTTTATCAGACACAAAGTGTCTCAGTTTCCTGACATCAGAGTCCTGACCTGTCACTTAGGGGAGCTCGGCCCACAAGCGACATATACGCATGCACCCAGACACACTGACGCAAACTAAACACACACACACACACACACACGGGATAAACACTAAATCCATTCGCGCATAGTCACAGAGGAGCACAAGCCCGCATGAATCCGCAGGCACGCCACACGGCCGACATCTCGACATGTCAGTCCCGGCGTGTTCCGCGCCAGTGTTTCCCCCAGACCTCTAAGCCGTTTCCGGGTATGTCTGACTGCATGGCTGCAGACAAAAGAGCAATACGCTGCTCTTTCTTGCTCGCTAACTCCTATTTCTCACATGCGCCTCACCTCCTTTTAGACTCGACGTTCTGTGACACACACAGATTTCCATGTCAAAGCGTTTGCGCACGTTTCTGTAGCCTTCCCCCGGCAGAGTCCGAGGCGGTCTCCAAAACCAGTCTTCCGCACAAAATTGAAGTCGGGTTGTGTGTGTACGTACGCCATGCCTTCACAGTGTAGCACCATGCCCCCCACCCCCAAAGTTGCACACCTGCATTCTCTCTCTATTGTATCTAACACTGGCAGGAGACCTAACAACTGGGAAACATACACCGCGTTCACAGTTACAAAACACTCGCACAACCCTAAACAAACCATCCCCTGCAAACATACAAAGCTGCGGTCAGAGGAGGTCCAGGACAGATTAAGTGTTGAGTCGTGTTTGGAGGGAATGGGAAACCATCCGTTATTCGTGTCGACTTTGTCAAGTCATTGTTGCCGTGTCATCAGACAATTAAAGAGGAAACCCTCGTATTCAGTATATGGGTCAGAAAGGATGGCATCGTCTGCTTTTGATAATCACTCCCGGAAAATGGAACATTCAAGTGAATATGATCCTGATTATTATGCGTCGAGCTGTACCAGGAAATTGATGATGAGTTCCGTCTGACCCGCGCCTGAGCAAGAGGGGAGGAAGCCTGACTAGTATGTTTCATTGATAGGACATAGCAGTGAGGACGCGTAATGTCAGAGGACTGCTGTAAGGTCAGCGAGGCTGCAGTGCCGCTGCGAGTCCGTGGTTTTGTTTGTGTGAGCGAGACACAATGCAAATGTGAGTGTACATGAGGAACTCATTTTGTTAATGAACACACTCCCACCCACCACTCTCCAGTTTCAGTGGTGTGCGTCCATGTCTTTACACACAACAGCACATCGTTATTCTCTTAACTGCCCAGTCACAGTATGTGCACAAACACACACACGCGCACCCACACACGCGCACACACACACACAGGCAGATGCTTCACGCCGTGTCCCTCTTCTGCATGTGACCGCAAACGCATGTTTGACTTTGTTTCTACGTTTGAACTTTTCTACAGAAACTCAGCATCACTTTCCAGAGACCACAGAAGGATCTTTTGAGAATCGAGAACTAGAAATGTAACAAATAGCGTGTACACACACACACACTCCCGTATTTAAGCATAGCCAGCAAAAGCACTGTGTGGAAAACCATTGTTAATATAGCTGTGATGTAATCTACCGAGGCAGCTGGCTTGGCTGTGTGTGTGTGTGTGTGCGCGCGTTATCTATGTACGAATCGGTGAGTCTGTCGTCAGCATCTGACTACACACCACCACTGGTCTCTTTATTAAAAAACAGACGTATGCTGGTCTTCGTGCACAAGTGTGTGACGGCTGTGAGAGCGCTCGTAGCAGCTCGGTACAGGCTGTAGTTGTAGCATTTATGTTTAATGAATGTTTGTGAGAAACTCAACCTAACGACCGTGGAACTGCAATCGCTCCTGAACGCAGCGCCAGGCAGAGGCAAGGAACACACAAGGGTGGAGGGACAAGCATACATTTTTTTCCCCGCCATGATCATAAGGCCGTTTCGCCGTCTCATACTTGCATACACGTGTGCACACTTGCGCACTCAATTGCGGCTCCAATTTTCATCCTCTCGTAAAAATGTGGAAACACGCACTTTCTACCAACGAGAAATTCCGATGTGACAGGAGTGCAAGTTGTTTGAATGCGTCTGCTCACACCAAGCTTATTCCCAGCTCTACTTTACAAGCGTGGCGAGGTCTCTACTGGGAATTCACACCAAAGGGCAAACAAGCAGATGCAGTGACACAACAGGTTGCATGTACTAGAGGCATGATCTGCCTACACTCGCCTCAACGTACAAATTACCCAGATTATAGAGCGGTGTGGGTGTATATGTCTTTGTGTGTGTGTGTGTGTGTGTGTGTGTGTGCGTGCGCCACGGTGCGTGTCTACCTGAGCATCTACTGTGTGCCATGTACTGTCTCTGAGAGTGTGAGCGTGTGTGACCTTGCGCAAAATGTGAACTTGCCCAATGTATGTATTCATATGCGCACTGACAGGGAGATAATAGTGAGCTGTTTTTTTTTTTTTTATCAGAAGACCAGGTAGCAATCATGTCACTCTTTGATCTCTGGATCCTCACTCATCTGTTTAAATATACAGCAGACCTGTCCAGGCCTGGCAACAGCTTCTCTAATCAGCATGCCGACTGTTCGCGCGTGCGTGTGCGCGCATCAAGAGACAGAGTAGGTCTGTGTGTCTGCATCTCTGTCTCTCTTTCATGATTTTTGCTTTGGAATATATTTTTTTCGCCCTTCCACACTTGAAAGCACTTTAAAGGCTGGCCTAATGAAGTCTGCGTAAGTGGCTATGTGGTCAGCGTGTTTGTGTAGCAGACGGTAAGGGGACCATGTGGTTCTTCCTGCTGCAGCGCAAAGAAACACAGTTTGAACGGTTTTGCATCACTGACAATTTACCATCCTTCATTAAAAGAAAACTGTTAACCAATGTTGGACTCACAGGATGGCCAGTTATTAGCAGATGTGCGAGTCCACCGTAAGTATATGTGCTCAATCTCCATGATAATCCACTTGCATGCAGATGGTTACTACATCCACTCGAGCTCCGTACCGCACTGTAATCTACCAGCATCTCGTCATCAACCTGCAATATAAGGGGAGTTTATCACAATTATCCCCACATGTAAAAGATATAAACAAAAATACAGTTATTGAAAAAATCCCAATACAAAAAGTATATGGGGGGAAATGGTAATAGTGTTACAGTGGGTTGACATTTCAGTGCCTATTTCATTCAAGTAAAGGAACGTTGCTTTTATTTTATAAATACTTTGAGCAGAGGAATATTCTTGTAATGGAGTATTTTAACATTGTGGTGTGATACTTTTTCACTTAAGTGGTAACATTTTCAACAAAGTTAGACAGGTGTCTCAGATTGTGTGTCTGTGAGAGGAAGTAATACAGAGCGTGACAGAGTATCTCATATGTATTTTTAGCACTGTGCCCATTGTTTGGGGGTCTATGTCCCAGTAACTGTGAAAAATGTTTGCACTATATAATTAAGTTTAAAAATCATGTTTTACTTTTCTCCCTCTCTCATTATTTAGTTATGGTTCAGGTTTCATTCCGTTAAAGCAACAGAGCTCTGAGCTGGAAAGACAACACAACATCTTCTGTGTAGTTTTTCCAGATATGCAGCTTTTATAATAGCTGAGCTCATGCGGCTGTGATTGGAAGTAGCTGTGATTGGCTGATGGAGTGCGGGGTGAATGTTAGTGTGACCTTGCGTGTCCTTTACGCAGTGACGGGAAATGGACCAGTCCAAGCTCCAAGGAAAGCTATAATTCGGAGTGATAGCGGCCAAAGGAGCGCACACACACATCGTCTTTCTCATGCACGCCCACATGCACACTCTGCTTGCATGCACAAAGTCCTAGCTGTGCCGTAGTAACCACATTAATTGGGTTGTGTAATTGTCTGGCAAAGCATTGTGGGAAACAGCCCATACAGATCTGTCCCTTCACCTCAAACCGCTTTTTAAACATGGACTCCCATCGCCATGACAGTGCTATCCAGGAAACTGCTGAGCATGTGTGGATATGTGTGTCTGACTATGTGTGTGTGTGCGTGTGTGTTATTCTGTAATCGCCTGTATGTGTATGTGTTACTATGGCTCCTTTAAGGGAAGTGAGTGTGGTGGCCTCCCATTCCACCGCATGTCGGCTGTGGTTCAGCTGTGGTCCACCGCCAGGCCCTACATTTGGAACACAGAAAATACACCAGGGGTACTCGCTCCCTCTGTTTTCTGGACCCGTCTTTCATCGGTCCGTGTGTACGTGTGTATTTTGGGTGCACGCTTGTCCGTGTGCACGTGTAGTAGTCCGCCACTTCGTTGTACTCTGTGCCCCTGATATTTTAAGGCCCTTTGGCCCCGCGACATGAGTGTGCGCTGTATTTCCAGGCTGCAGTTAGATGACCGGAGTGAGAGAACCCGTACGGAGGACAGGAAAGGCGGGAGGAATGGGGAGAGAGGAAAGCAAGGCGGGTAATTGAAGGGTTCAGGGTAATACTTAGGCCAAGGCTGGCTGTTTCAACGTGTTTGCATAACCTCCTTGAACTTAATATTTAGCCCCACTCCGGAGTGAGTATAGGGCACGGCAGAGCCAAATAGAGAATGATAGAGGGAGAGAGAAGTCGAATGATAGAGGGTCCCAAGTCCAAGGTGTCTTTCCTCCGATGAAATGAGGCTTCTCTCTTTGATGAGTGACAAAAAAAAAGGGGGGAGGGGGGTGACGGAATGAGCGCGGAGAGACCGAAAGACCTCATATTGTGACGGGAACCTATGATGAACTTGGCAAAGGGGTATTTTAACCGAGTGGCTCACTCAAGGCAACACAGGTAGCCTCCATTTGAAATCATGCAGCACAGAAGGTGACCTCCTTGTATTTGGAGTTTACGTTACTGACAGTTTAGAATAGCAGATTGAGAGAGAAAGAGCCAGAGAACTAATCACGACATGTGCGCCTTAGTTTGTTCATTATTAATTCCAATAAAATGAAATGAAACCGATCATTTTTTAAGAAGAAAAATGTCAGCTTTTAAAATGTGAGGATATCGCTTTAAGTTGAGCATCATTGGATGTTGGTCACTGACAGGACATGATTCATTTGACATGCAACGTTAAAGATGGAGCGCATCGATGGATGTCAGGTGGCTCCTCCGTCATCTATTGACCCCAACAAAATGCCTTCCTCCCATATTGTAGTTTCATCTTCTGGTGATCAAATAGGGGTGAGGGGGGGAGGGGTACGTTGCTCTGGCAGGATCAGAGACAAGACACGCGGAGGGGACATAACTCATCAGTGTTTATGACGAGGCCTCTGTGCTCTTTCTTAACACGCTGCACATGTGTGTACTTTCCCCCCTCCATGTGTGTGTGTGTGCGTTCTTACAGTAGTGTGACTGGAGCAGTGTTACTCACCCTGTGACCCTCACCTCTCTCTTCCAGATGAGAGGGAGCTTTAAACAACCCAGCTGCTGTGGTGTGTGTGTGTGTGTGTGTGTGTGTGTGTGTGTGTGTGTGTGTGTGTGTGTGTGTGTGTGTGTGTGTGTGTGTGTGTGTGTGTGTGTGTGCGTGCGTGTGTCTGTCTATGTCTATGTCTGTACTTGTTTCTGTCTGCAAGGCAGGAAAGCCGTACACGTGTATGGTACAATACAGTACCCCTGTCTCATTTCTTGTGCCTTGGGGGGGGGGGGGGACACTGTCAATCAGTGTCTCCCCTAAGTGACAATAACGACAGAAAACAAACCCCCCACTTTAAGCCAATTGTACTCAATTATTGATGGGATTCCTGGAGGTTTGGGGTCAGAGCTGGCTCCATTGGTTGAGACAACGTAGGACAGCTCTGTGTAGGACAGCTCTGGAGATTGGCAGAGGGGTTTGGATAGTGTTTTGAATTTTGTTTTTCTCATGTTACTGTGAATGGCAGCGGTTGCAAAGAAAAAAAGTACCACCATACATGAACTCGCGCCAACAGGGACCCACATGGAGACGCTGAAGGACATCCAGATGGGGAAAAGCTGTTTGTGACATCATAAACGTCCCCGACATCCCATGGGGTCTTGTTTATTTATCCAAATTGTTTTTTTTACAATAACAGGAATACACCAACCCCTCACTGTTCATGAGGCAGATCTGCTGGAAGTGAAACAGGAGGAAAGTCCCGCTAGTTGCTCCTTCAGACTGTTGTCTCACTATAGTGAGCAGTGAACATTTTGTGGAATGTGCTTATTTACTTTCATTCAAATAGTTAGAAATAGATCAATATTGGGTGGTAGTTGCGTCCATTATATAAGGTAAGGTAAATACTGGAAAATAGTGGAAAGAAGAAGAAGAAGAAGAACACACTTTAATGGTTGTGTGAAACAAGTGCAAAAAAAAAAACTTCAACTGCTAACTCCTCCAAATCAATCAAATCAATTTCTACATATTTACTCTACAAGTTTATGGTTTTGCCTGGTGCTCACTGCTTTTGTATTGAATTTTTTTATTTAAAAGAAACAACATCAGATTTATCTGTCAACATCAGAGCCAGGCTGCCCCCCCCCCCCCCAAATTCAAATGTCATCCTCTTGTCTTTGCTTTGACAAGACAGTCCAAGTTTAGACCAAGTAGGAGAGCCACCTGGTCTCTCCGTGTCTCTCCGTCCTTCTGTGTGAGTGTGTGTGCGTGCGTGCACGTGTGTGACTGGAATGCAGCGGTGGTCGTCTGGTCCTGCTCATCTCTGGGAGCAGTCAGCCATCTCTCCTCGTTCCTGCTCCCACTCTAAACATTTGGCTAGTTTTGGCAGATTTGTTGATTTTTGTCCCCTCGTATTTTCCCCCTTGTTGCTGTAAAACTGATACATACTCTTTCAATTAAACCCCCCTCACCCCCGACTGCCCCCTCCCCTCCCCTCCCCCCCCACCGCCAGTCTAAGCACCAGTGTGGGAGTGGGGGCGAGCAGAGTAAGTGGGTTGTATATTTTATTAGTGAAGTGAAAACACACACAACCTGGCCAAGTTCTGGTAGAACCATCTGCTGTCGTGGATGTTTCTCGGGAAGCACAGCTCAAGGTTAGCATGTAAAGTTTGGCATTCCTGCGCAGAGTGCGGGATTAGATTGCGCTGTCTAATGTAAGTCCCTGGGGGGGGGGGGCCATATTGGAGCTGACGGGAATTTCACAAACAAGAACTTGCGCGCAGATTCTGTTGATGTTCTGGGATATGGATAAATCCCACTTTACAGATTAAGATAGATACAGGCCGTAATCCAGGGAAGCAAACTGAAGGAAGTGAGTAATAGATGGATCTGGCGTGCGGCTGCAGGTTAGCTGTTGCAGGTTAGTATGGGAGCTAATCCTACCCGAGGTAGCCAGAACTCGGACCCCATAAAAATGCATTTAGCCCACATTTAGAGTTGAAACGCAGATTCACCCTCTCGACTGGATTTGCACTAAGCTTACCAAATGAAGCCAGAGCATGTGTTTTATGTTGGAAATAGACATTTTCCCTACCTCCTCTGTTGTAAATAACACAGTCCTCCAAGGCCATAAATAATAGTGTCACTCAACCATGCCCCATTCTCATGTCCTCTGCTTGCTCTCACCACAGGCCTCTAGAACTGCCTAGCCGGGGGCCCCCGGGTTTGTGCCGCACCTTCACACACTTGCAATCAAGGAACGGCCATAAAATGCCGGTGGAATGTTTCTGCAGAGCCGGACGGTTAAGTGGTGGAAATCCGTGATCACAAACTAGAAGGACTCATAATGGATGTTCTGGGAACAGATATAAGTGGGCTCCCCCATGTTTCTTGCTAACAAAATACATCACACATGCCCAGGAGGACATGAAAGCACAAATGGGCGCACACATGCACACACTGCACTTAGGGGCAGACAGTATTGATGGTTCCCCCGGGCATCGCGTGGACGCATCTGTTTCTGTCCCACTGACTCTCCACACTCATAATTTCAAGTAAGTCATAACACAAATTATAAACACGTATCCCTCAACCATGACGCCTAGGAATAACAGCATGGAGTACACTGAGCTGATTTAGGGTCGGCTGGGACTCCTAAATCTTTACCATCGCTCCTTTCTTCTCTTGGTCGTCCTCCTTTCTTCCCTGTTCTTCCCTCATGCACTACAGGTAACTGTCCATGTTGTCTAACCTACACTTCCCCTCTTCTATTGCCTTCCTCTCCTGCCACCTTTTCACGATTTGATTATTGGTATTCTTGCCCAGATGGCTCTGCTCTCTCTCTCTCTCTCTCTCTCTCTCTCTCTCTCTCTCCCTCCCTCTCTCTCTGTCTTCCCCTTCTCAGCTACAATACACGTCACTTCATATTTTCTTCTTTCCATTTTTTGGAGTGAATATACACATTCATACATATGTTCACTCTTGACCCCGCCTTAACACCCCCCTGTCCCCCAGAAGTCTGTCTGGCCTGCCCATCTGCCCTGTGACGTCACAGGCCTTTTTGACTGCAGCCCCACCACAAAGATGTCTTCATTAAAATGTTTCTCTCCTCATTTTTCATTCCTTTGTCCTGAATTATCTCCACTAACCCCTCTCCTCTTTCACTTTTTGCATTCATTTTTTTCTTTTCTTTTCTCCTTTCACCTCTCATCGCATGGTCATGTACTTTAGCCATCCATCTCCCACCTCTGCAGATCCAAATGTCTCAATGTGTCCCAGGGACCATGAAGGTTCAATTGGAATCACATGTTGTAGTCCAGCGGAGCATTTCTCCCTTTATAAATGAGATATCCGCCCGGCATATTCTATTCTCTCACAATTCTGAGATTGAATATGAGCCAGCGGTTTATCTTATCAGCCAAACTTTTGCTATCTTAAAGGAAAAAAAAACAACAAAAGTAGATGAGTTTTTTTTTTTTTTCGGACCTAGCCGCAGGATTTATTTCTCCTTTTATTGGAGTCAATTTTGACTTCTCGGTGCACCGGGTCTGACTTTTATGAAGACTAATCACAAGTTTGTCAAGAAAAAGCATTTCAGTGTTGCCCTTTCAATCGGGCAGGAAATGAAGATAATCCTTTGTTTGTCCAGGATACGCCAAGTTTAAGCTAAGCAGGGAGTTAGACAAGAAGGGAGGAAAAAGAGAGGCTTCGCCCACACGAGATCCGCTAGCAGATACGGTACAAGCATTTGTCTTTCCGTGTGTGTCTGCGTGCGTTTGTGCGCGCGTACGGGCTTGCGCGTGTCCGAGCGTCCATTTATCAGCTAGATGAATCCAGTCTGCTAGATTTATGTGCATTGAAAGTGTGCCGTACGGTGGATGCCAAATGGCCTCTCAAATGAGATGTGATTGAAAACTCCAGTTTGATTCAGGTTAAAAGACTGTTAGTATTATTAATCAGCACACACACACACACACACAGCGTGCACACACAATCACTGATTGAGGATGTGGGAGACAACGTTTACAGGAGGGCTAATCATAACAATGCCCCTTTTAATTGTTCTAGGAAGACATCACTCAGCAGAAGCCTGGAGTGCTTCTCAGAGAGCAGCCACGGGGAGACAGGGCCATAATCAGCTGTGTTCATTTAGAGACTGGAAGTGATTAAGCTCGAAGTGAAGCATGGCGGTCACTTTGTTTCCAAGGTTCCATTCAATCAGTCTCAGAATGTCCTGTGGTCAATTGATCATTTTCATCTGGGGAGGCTGTACCTTTGCTGAGGAATCCGGGGGAAATGGATGCAGGACTCTCACTGAACAGTGATTGCGCTGGTGCACCTAAAAGTGTGTTTCAGATGCACCTCCACGCCATTTAGGCCACGCCCTTTACTGGGTAGAGGGCAGAAAGGCGCTTGGGTGGCTACCGCCAACTATGAAATTGGATTTCAAGACCACCACCTTTTTCTTGCCCATGAAACAATCATTAGTTTATTATTCTGAATGCCTGTTCTTATTCTGCCTGTTTAACGGTTGTGGTTGCTGAAGCAGGAGTGCAGGTCACAGCTTCTCACATTCACACATTCCCAGAGAGAGTGTCAGTGTAGCACTCACTCGAAAAAATAACAAAACCATGTCTTTCAGTAGCTGATTAGGGAGGAGACAAGTTGATAAATGGGAGTGGGACAATTCTTGATGAGTTTAGTCAGTGTCAGAAAAAAGATGGATCTCAGTTTGGCTATTTGAGATCTACAAAGATAAGATAAACTGCCCCCCTTAACTGGGGTGGGGGTTAGTGACCCTAACCTTCCACTGCACTCAGAGTTGTGCTGGGCTGTCTCGAGCAGAGGCAGATTCTTTGCCCAGAGATGACGCTGTGCATCAGCTTTTCACTTCTGCTAACACTGCTGAAGATAGAGGAATTGCGATTGGCATTCACATTCACTTGTATTAGGCAATGGAGATAATATTGAAGAAGGATTGGAAAATCTATCACACTTTTGTTCAATGGGCGGATTTATTTGTTCTGGGGATTTATTTATTGGATTTTCTTTTTTAAACTTTAAAACTTTAAGAAGTCTTTCAGTAATGTTAATGGCCAGGTCAAGCAGAATAATCCTGCCGCCCAAAGCACTTGCTGTGGTACAAGTGGTCCAGTGTGTGTTTGTGCCTGCGTGTGTGCGTGCGTCCGTAAACGCGTCCTTCCATTACAGTGAGCCTTAAAAGGAATAACAGTGGAGGTGTGGGGAGACGAAAAGTGTCACAGTGATCCTGCTTATGATGAATGGTGTGATTAGCTGCTTCAATCCATGTCAGGACACACATGCATGTACGCACAAATACATGGACAACATAAGAGCACACACTTGAGCCCACACTAACACAGAGGGGTCTATGAAAGGCCTTGAATGGGAGAATCCAGATGCGGCGTGCAGATAATTGTACTAAAAACACCAAGTGTGCAGTCGCAGACCAGCAGGACTTTATTCTGAGTTCAGCATGTTTATTTTCACAATTGCGTTATTTCTGCAGGAACTTAAATCATGAAATAAAAACACTCCAATGCAGGTCAATTTTTAATTGAGTCCAAAGTGTATGTTGAACGTAACCTCCTTCCTCTTTTTCCTCCACCCTTTACCTCACACATACCCACACATTACCCTTCCATGCTGATTTAATGACCTCCTAATTAAAGTGTCTTGACTTCATCCATGTTATTTTTTTTTTATCAAACTCGAAAAACCTTGATCAGCTAAACACCAGGTTAAGCTTGAGACTGATTCAATGCCCATTCAGATTTGAGAAAAAAGAAAAAGTGTGTATGGTGTGTTTCTGGGCTCTCCATTTCAATTCAATACCATTTTACAGTTTGCTGGGGGCAGTGGACAACCTGGAGGAGGTGTGTGTTGTGTCTGGCTATCTATGAGAGCATTTTTTGTGCTTCTGTGTTTACAAGTGTGGGCAGATAAAATGTGTGTTTGTCACTCCACTGGATTTACGACATCCTGTTTGATGACGAGTTTAATAATCACCAATCTACTCCAAAGACGGGTTACGAAAGATATTTTCTGACGTCCTGTGGGAGTAAGTGCATGCATCTGGTTGTGTGTGTGTGTGTGTTTGTGTACGTGTGTGTGTGTGTGCATGATGACACTTGGGTGGTATGTTTCCACTGCACCTGTGGACACTCACACACATACGCAAACACACACGCACATATACGCACCACGAAACCCAGCGGTGGCAGACAAAATATGTCATATCCTCCTCTGCCTACTCTATTAGGCTCCATTACACAATGGCATACCCATGAGTCACACTGAGGTCCCACTAATTCAGCATTTAGAAAGACCACTTCAAAGATGTAATGCGTCTTTACTGTGGAACCTCTGTCTGAGTTTAAGGACCTCTGGAATGACTTTGTTTGCTCTGACAGCTGCATACGTAGAAGCGGCCCACAGCTGCAGAGGTGGGCGCTGTGTTGCTGGCTCTATGAGCTGTCGATATGTTCATTTGCATAAAAAGAAAAATGACTTGCCTTGTACAATACTTGGTCCTCCGGCGATGACTTCCTCCTTACCTCTTGCTCTCTGTGTTCCACACTCCAGGCAGCAGGCTTTGCTGGCAGCCATCAGTGAGAAGGATGCAAACATTGCCCTGCTGGAGCTGTCCTCCTCCAAACGGAAGAAATCCCAGGAGGAAGTGATGGCTCTGAAGAGGGAGAAAGACCGACTCATGCACCAGCTCAAGCAGCAGGTACATCCACCAAAAGCCATTTCTGCATGCACACAAAAGATGACTCACAGCACTCCTGGTCTAAAAGGGCGATCGGCCTGCGCATGAATCAAGCGGAGCCTGGCTCTGTGGCCACCCTTCAGGACAGATTCTGCATGTGTGTCTCAAAGCAGCACTACAAATTCAAACCTGCTGCAGATGATGGAGCCTTGCCTGCTTTTAAACAGTTTTCGTGGGAAGACGTTTGAACTTTAAACCAGTAACAGAGAGTTAATGATTCCTTGTAGTTAACAGAATAGTGCTCCCTGCCTCAAACCGCACGTGATGTGTCGTGCGTCGTAAACTACACCAGCAAAGCCATAGCTACGCATATCACATCATGAGTATAGCGTTCCTCTCAACAATAATTTGGTCATCAGAGCCATTAGTAGTGCAGTCGAGATGTAGGTCGGTGTCATTGCTGAGTCACCGGCGGACTTTTCTGCGTTACGTTTTTCTGGTTCAGAGAGACATAGTTCCCAGCAGACAGACAGACACATACCTACCCACACGCACACACACACACACACACCTATTTCCCGTGTTGCCTGGACGGACTCACAGTATGACCCGAGGCTGATGTAGGTATGTGCATCATTAGGGTCTGGTCAGACCACATCAGTGACTGAGTCTATGTGAACGCTGAGCATAATGAGGCCACAGCAGGGAGTCGACATGTACAATTCCCTGAGTCACAAGGGCTTCTGGGAAACGCGGTCTATTTTAAAAGTCAACAGATGCAGTGCGCATTTAAGAGCGGACCTATGTTTGCTCGTGTCTCGTAAACGGTAAACAGTTGCTAGTGGGGTGCAATTCCACTCGAGGAATTTCAAGGAAAGCCTATTATCTGTTTATCGCCATTGGATGCGTCATGTTTTCCCATTGGGTAACAAGCGGTTACAGTCCACCTGATGATGTGATGAGCTCTAATTGCCACGATATGGCCTCCAGGCCTGCAGCACAGGAGTGCAGAAAAGAGGGGGGAGAGAAGAAGTACAGAAAAGGAAGGGGTGGGAGAGGAGTGAGTAGCGCATACATAAACTCCCTTTGTCCCTACTTCCTCATGCATGCAAACCTCAGAAAGTCTTTAGGCACACATGCACACAATTTAAATCCCCGTAATGGCTTATTCGAAGTGCAATTGTGTACCAGGCAGTGTGACGACCATGTAGCACAAGGGCTCTGTGAGTGCGCTACTCTGCCATCTCTCCATGCAAAGGGGGCTGTAATGTAAGTAGTCCCTCCGTGCGCGCGACTTGGGTTCCTTCCAATGCCGCCGAACGAGCTCTCTGGAGAGTACGATGCTCAACACGACGCACACACCGGCTCTCTGTCTTCTGACCCACTGACACACATGTCGGGATAGGTCGCCCTCCTCTGCTGCTCGACAGCCAGCGGTGGAAGGAAACTGACCAGGAAATGCCGAAGAATTATGGCTCTCAGAGTCTCCGAGGAGAAAGCTGATCTATAGACAGCAGATAGATTTACAGATAGCAGTGCCCCGTCTGACCTCCCCACATCCCTCCTTTTGGAAGATCGTGTGCGTGTGTTTGTGTGTGCACCAAGCAGGCGGCCTAAGAAAAACTCTCCTTTCTCCCACAGCTTGCTTCACTTTGAGTCAAAGGCCTTCTGCGGCACACAAACGCGGAGGATCGCACAAGCACGCTCCCCCGAGGAGAGACTCAGGACAAATGTGTCCCCATGTGGGAATTCTCCGAGCGGTCCCATCCTCGTGATGGATGGCCACGGTCAATGGTGCTTTGAAGCTGAGAAAAGATGAATTATTTCTGCCCTTTTTGTCGATTTCCTTTCCCTCGCCTCATTATTTCACATTTTCCGAAACACATATACATCCGTTCTCCGTCTCTCTGCTCAAACGAGAGGGCTTTTTGACGATTCAGTTGCGACAAAGAGCACAGCTTTTGTTAATTAGAATTGCAATTAGAATTGTGCACACTGTCCCACACAAACATGTCCACGCAAACACACAAGTCGGGGGAAACTCGTTAACCCATCTGTGGCGCATGCAAGGCCACACAGCCGTGGACAGCTGAGCGCGTCCGGGGTGCAGATGGGGTAAGTGCCTTGCTCAAGGGCATTAGAGGTGGAACCGTGGCCATGTTGCGTGCGCGTGTACACACCCACACACACACACGCACATATGCACACATCCGCACAACATAGACCTGATTAAAGGAGAATGTAGCTTGCCGCAGCTGCCTGCTTGTTTAAGGTCTTTTAGTCTCTGCCTCCTGTGCCCATATGTGTTAATACAGCGCCGCGCTAATCAGGACAGGCTTGTGATTTACAGAGGGCTTGGACTGAACTGTGAGATGCAGCTGTACGCTCTGCAACAGAGTTGATCCCTGCCATGTTTACAAAAGCGACTGCACTTTCGTACACATACAGACACACATGCACTGTGCAGACCAAAACTATTATGGTTAGAGATGTCCTCTCCTCTCCTCCCCCCCCCCCCCCCCCCCCCCCCCCCCCCCCCTCCGCCCCCCCCCCCCCCCCCTCCTCTCCTCCCAGCAGTGCCACCTGTGTCTATTCCCGTCTGCCTCATCTACAATCGGGGCCTGGAGGCCATTACTGGGCTGTTTACTCTGCAAAGCCACTAATTAACACTAATTAACACACGCATTCCGCCACGCAGACACGTTATGCGTGCACACCTTCTTTGCACATGCACACAGGAATAGGTCTGAAAGAGGAGACTGGATGTGTATGTTTTTGCATGTGCGTATGTCCGTTTGAATAAACTGGATGTCCACATGTGAGCTGTCCTGACCACACAGCGAGACTCATCCAGAAGCAATTCATCACGAAATGTATTCGTGTTTGTGTCTCAGTTCATTAGGTATTAAATATGCACACACACGCGCACGCGCGCACACACGCACACACATATACAAATACACTCTAGGATGTTTGGCTTCTTATGCTACCAGATATGGTTGTAATTACATGAAGGGGAACAAGTAATGTGCTTCTTATTAGATTAGCACTAAGGACTAAACACACATCAGCCAATTTAACCCCCGGCCACAAATTAGCTTTGAAAATATTTCTCTGTGAGAATTCAACAGGATTGTTAGGCATTGAGGAGAAGTCCGTGAAAGCACCTTCACTATGCACTGTGCGGCAGCACGGTTGTTTCATCAGCTTTGTGGTATGTGATCGTTATTGTACTGACCTCCATGGCAGGTGTCAGCTCTGTGCTGCACCGAGGCCACGCCTGCCTGTTTCGACACCTGAGGTCATGGAGGGCCGTACGCCTCAGCCCCGGCCTTTAACTACCCCTAACCACTGTTGTGCTGTTTGCCGGAGCTCTACTCCACCCCCCACTCTTCATTTTTATCGTTGTCTCCCTCTTTCCCCTCAGACGACGGTGTCAACATTCTCACCCGATCTAAGTTGCCCTCCTTTAGTCTTAGCTAATTGCTAACCTCCTTAATACGAGCCACATCCTCCCCTGTGATCCCGACTGGCTCGTTTCCTCAATCATCGGCCCTTATCTCAGCAGCATGGCCTCGGGCCGATGGCTACCGTTGCACCGCGTCCCTCGTAGCTCCACAGCTGACTCGGGCTCTGAGCCTCTTCCTGCCGCGGCTGTCTCTCATTTAGACGAGGAGAGCGGAGGGAAAATGTATGCATGTCTGTCATTGTACTCGTGTTCATCCCGTACACAGTCCCACCTCCCGCTCTGCAGTCGTGTTCGCCCTCGAGGGAAATATCTGCAGTCAGGGGGAACAAAGCCGAGCCTGTCAATATATGTGCACCCACTCTGTCTCTGTCTATCTCTCAGACAGCTGGCCTGACTGGAGTTAGGCCGATTGTTACTGTTAGTCAGCCAAGGCTGTTATCTCCTTCCAAAGCTATGATATTGGCAGGGTGACAGCCTACTCCGCAAGCACACAGATGCATGCACACAGACATAAACAAAGCACACAGTCTTCCAGCCGTTCACAGGCATCGAGAAAGATGCATATTTGAGTGTAATTTTAATCAGGCAAATCTAAGATGAGGTTGCTTCTCGCAGGCCAGAATGCCTGTGGCCTTAGGCTGCACGAAACACTCATCAACTGTTCTTACCAGGATTCATCTAATCCAATTAAATGATAATCTGTGATATGGATGACGTTTGACAGACTTATGATATTTTTATCAGGCAAGCCGACTCACTCATTTTATGACCTGTCAAGTGCTGTTGGCGGCACTGTTTTTATCAACTCTGATGGCTTTCAACATGCTCCCTTCCCGTCCAAGAATCCCTCAGCCTAATCGTTCTACCCGGGAACAATTTCAAGAAACAAAAATGTCGCGTTGAGGCAATAAGTAGCCCTGTGTGTTCAATTTATAATTATATGTTATAAATGTTCTTGTTTATTTCCCCCCTTTTTTTTTTTTTTTCGCAGACTCAGAGCAGAATGAAGATGATAGCGGATAACTATGGGGATGATCACATCCACCCCCAGCATCATCCTCACCATGCCCACCACGTGCATCCGGCAAACGTGCATCACCGCAACCTGCCGAGAGGCCCGCCCCATGCCAACCACCGACCTCCCATGGACCAGGTAAACCTCGAAACTGCACGCACCCACACCAGCCAGTCGAAAGCTTAGGCTTGTTTACACACGCTGGCATGTTGTGGGCTCTCAACCTCAGGCTTTTCAAGTTGATGTCATTTTATAGATATCATTCCCACCACTAGTCAGTTGTGGTCGGACACAGCGGTGTAAAATTCCCCCCCTCTCCTCTTCTGTCTCCTCTCCTTCAACCCCATCACTTGCTGCTAATTCAGCTATTCCTATCATTTAGATAGGAGGCCCAGAGGGGAGCGCTTCCAAATGGTTGTTATTGATGGATTGGATTTGTGTGTGAGATTTGTTTATATGTATTCCATCTCTCATACAAGCTCCCATTCTTTGTCTGAGTATCATTTCCAGAATGCCCTGAGGACAAACTTAATGTGTCTGTTTGAAGACAGCTGGATAACAAACAGTGGTTGTTATCAGCACAAAGTGTTCATGTATTTGTGTGGGTGCGCACACATCCAAGTGTGCATTGGCATGTGCATACTTGTACATGTGCGTGTGTAGATGGAGATGCACACGTGAATCTTTGTTAACGCTATGTACAGATGAAATTGCTAACGGGAGAAAGCAATCTTCAAAGAAAGACAGCTGTGATTTCACTATCTTTCCATTAGCTGATAAATGCTTCTAATTATTTCATGGCACTTATTGTGTATCCATCAATCAGAGCCTTATTGGTGTCAAGAAGCAGTGATTGTGGGGGATTCCAAACTATGAGCATGACGTGTGTGTGTGTGTGTGAGTGTGTGTGTGTGAGTGTGGATGTGAGATGGGAATATGCATCTGTAAATGTAAGTGTGTAGGTGTGTGTGAAATATGTCAAGTGTAAATGTGTGTCTCCTTATGTGTGTATATTTGGGAGGGTAGTTTAAGGCGAATACCGGGGGATTTCCACCTGAGTCCAAATTCCCACATCCGTTCTATTTGGTATGCACTATTACATATTTTTCTAGACTTTATAAATGTTCCTGAAACGGCTGTGTAAATTTGAGTCAAACATGCACTGGGGATTACCTGTCTCCAAAACACACACATGCAGTCATATCCATGTATCACCTCACAAATACCTTGGCAATATGAAAGAGGACAGGATTGCTGTTTTTAATTTTAAAATTTATTTCATATTTGGCCTTTTACTACCTTCTATGGAAGGTGTTTTTCTAACAGAATGTGAGGGTCTGGGGTGCATACACATACATGTGAAAATGTTACTATTTATAGTTTACAATTGTGCACATTTATGTGAACATTTGTATTGTTGTTGACTGTAGCAATAATCTACATCTAATTGTACGGCATTCATATACTACTGGATTATGGGAGTTAGGAGAAAACTGACATGAAACATACAGAAGCTTAAACCCTCAAAATCACCTTGTATTCCCACAAGGACCCCTTTCAAATTCTTGCCGTGTATTTATTAGGTAATGTGATGTTATGTTTTACATCTGACTAGCTGGAATAATATTTTCAACCTATTAAGTCTCCGTATTGTTCTGTTGTAGTTCAGAAAAAATGTAACCACAGTATGCTTCATATTAGACTGAGCTGCAGGGGGTCACTTTTTAGTGTCACACATTACTCCCCTGCACTTTGCATTTAAAAATATCTTTCCCTCCATATGGCTGAATAGCACTATTTTACTGCAGCAGTGTTTATACTGTTGCTGACATGAAACAGTAGCTCCCTGCGAGTGATATTTTAAGCTGGACTGAAAAAGCCAAAGACAGTATTATTAATATTGCTGGGAAACCTTGTTGAGAATGTGGGAAATAATAAAATAACGTGTAAATTCTTGTTGATTAAATGAACTATACTCACTAATAAATCAGATGTTTTTATTTCTACACAGGGGAATTGTGATGCACTTTGTATACGACATCTGCGAATGAAAATGTAATTAGTGGCATGCATAGAACATTTAAGAGAAATACTAAACACTAGATAAAAAGCAATACCTATAAGTGTGTAAATTAACAAATAGTTTTTGTCCTCAAATACTTTGTGTCGGAGCAAAATGTCCAAACCTGAAGTGAACTCAGGTGTCCTCATCCACTTCTGTTCACAAACTTCAAACAAGCTAATCCTTTGTCAAACACACATATCAAAACCAATCAGGCAAAACAAATCAGAGACCTTGTTGACAGAGGCCAGCCTGTCTCCTCTTGGTTTTTCCTCAGATCTGATCTTTGACCTAATGATGAGGTAAGGGGCAAGGTCATGTGTGTGAGTCCATGTGTGTCCCTGAGGTGAGACTGTTTTTCCTCTGTCTGTCACCTTCATGTGATTTATCCGGTTTTCTTATGCACAACTTTGTTTCATCTACTCTAATTTTCTTTATTACGTTCTTTTCTCCTCTGCACTCATTTTGGTTTCATACCATTTGTTGTAACATTCTTCCTGCGTATTTGCCCCCTTTACATCACCTGGCTTCCTGGTTGTATTTTTCCCACCCATATTCTTTCCTGTCATTCATCTCTGTGCAAGCAATCCAAATGCAGCCCGGCCAGTGGTTCAGTGAGTTGCTGTGTCCAAAAAACGCCACTCGAAGGATGATTGATGACGATAATGATAATGATGATGAAGAGGGTCTGTACACTCACCCTTGAGACCGCAGTGCCTTTCCAAGATACAGCCACTGCCATGAATAACATAATAGTGACCACACATAGATTTTATTTGCATATGCATGTGTATGAGCTCAAACACACACAAACACAGCATTGCACACCCAACTGAAAAAACATTATAGCCCAAACGAAAAACGCACTTCAAGGTTTTCAAAGGATCCAAACCACATGTCATTCAAAGCTCATTGCTACAGTTAGTGGGTCCATCCCAATCCTCTAACTATGCTGCATGTGTTTAACCTGTGATGGACTTAGTCAGAGACAGGTGACATCTAATCAGAGAAGACAAGGGCAGGAAGTGGACTAAGCCTCTTGAGATGTACCCCGGGTCTAAGTCTGAGCATAGTGTGTGTCTGAGTGTGTGTGTGTGTGCACTCGGACGGGCATATTGTGTTCATGTTGTTCTCATTTAACCATGCCAGCACCACTGCCAGATACTTGGCAGCGGCCTCCAGAGGAAATAGAAAACAGCCATGATATGTTTATCAGAGACAGAGTTGTACAACCCTTACTTTTGGGCTTGTTGTTTTTTTTCTTCTTCGTCGAAGCCTTAACATGTTTCCTGCTTTGGGTTTATGAGAAGTAGCACATAGCATTTGGCCTGTTTGTGTGTATGTATGTTTAACCTGGCAGAATGAATGGTTATAGGTCTGGCACTGTTTACAGGGCCTGTCACTGCCATTTATCGCATGTTAGCATTTAGCATGTAGCTTGTTCCACTTATAGGCTATTATATCTATAGCTTAGTGACGTAGGTGTAGTTTACCAGGTCTGTCACAATCATTAATCCCAACCAAAGCCAATGTGTAATGCAGCCAAGTCCATTGTGTGTGTTTTATTTTATTTTTTATTTTTTTGGTCTGATCTAGCATTAGCATAGACGCTGCTTCGCCAGAGCTTAGTTTACAATAATGCAGGCAAGGGCTTGGATTCTATATGAGCTGCCAGCTCATGCTAACAATGGTAATGTTAATGTCTGAGTGAATTAGCCTTCCTGTTAGCAGGGCACTCGTCTGTACAGTTTCAGCAACGAACAAACCCCTGGTGTGTTTAGTTATTGTTTCCTACAGTCACACTGAGGAAGAAAGCATTTCATGATATCATACACAGCTCCTTTGAATAAAAAACATGAACGGGATTGTTTTTAAATTAAAAGCCACAGGGGTTGGGGAGGGGGGGTCTTAAGATTGGGCAATGAGACTCTTACGTGTAAAAGCGTGACCAGTGGGACAGAGTTTGAACAATAAATAGTTTGTTTTAAAGGGTAGCCATCATTTGCCATATACTGTATGTCTTTTCGCATGAAGTATTACATTAAATGTGATGGTTACATTAAACATAATGGATGGATAATGACATGTTTCCCCTATTTTTGTAACAGGATGATGAAGAAGGAATATGGGCCTGATGAGCACCTCCACGGGAACCGTGCAACCATAGTAAGTTTCCATTACACAGCTATTGTAGCTCATTTTAGAGTTAATATACTCCATGCTAGTGTGTAATAGTGTATATCTGCTCCAGATACTTTTAATGATCTTCCGCACAATGGATTTCTTCATGGACTAAAGTAACCATTAGCTGGGAACATTGATGGGACCACAATAACCACAGCATTACCCAACTCTGACAGAAGAGAGCGTAATAGAACCCGGCTCCTTTTCCCGTCGCTTGTGAATTTCAGTCGCCTAAAAGGCCTCAGTTGATTCGGTGGTTTATGGCTGGCTTTCTGTGGAGGCTCGTACGCTGGTCGTGCTTTCGCCATATAGGTAACTTCTGCGGTATTCGACCTATACACACCCAGCAGCCTAAAGCCAGCGTACCAGGGCCCAGAGGTGATAAAAACGACATGGTGAGAAAAACCAGAGATGGACGAGTCTGTCTCTCCACGCCCCGCTTTTTCATTTGTAGTAAAGTTTTACCATGTTCCCCCGCCTCGTTGTGTGCCAGTGTGTGGGGCAGTTAATTACAATACAACGCAGAACAGTCATGAAGACCTTTTTTCTTTTTTCTAGGGCTGCGAGCTGAAAAAGCATAAAATGAAGAATGCAGAGTCATAAAGGATAATTCCTGTTTTGGGGGTTTTATACCCGAGCCCCCCATAGACTCAGGATGCCTTTGAACGTAGATGTGCGGAAAGTGGCCTTTGTAGGGAGGGTTATGGTTTGCTAGGAGCTAATACAAAGGTGTGCAAGTCAACGGGACACAGAGAAAGATGGAAAGATAGATATGCACGTATGATAAATGAAAGAGGTAGCGAAAGGGAGGGGCTATGGTAAAGGGTGCTATTTTTTATGTGGGATTGAGAAAGAATACCAGGCAGCATGGTCTACTCATAGTTTCCAGGGCATCTTATTCTTTTCCCCCACTAATCCACAGGTGGACCATCACAAGCAAAATCTGTCTCTAACCTCAATGACTTAGCAGTCGTGCTCTTTGCCCCAGCGCTGCTTTGGGGATTAAGAGCCCTTTAGCTGGTGTGTGAATAAATTGTTTGTCTTTTCGCAGGGAAAAAGCTTTAGTGGGTTTAGCTATGATGTTTGCGTGTGCGTGTGTGTGTAAGAGAGCTGAGCTATACAGTGCTGGAGCAGCGCACATTGCCTATAATCCAGTCCATGTGTGCCGAGAATGCAGTAGTGTCAGGATTCACCGTAATGAAACAGACCACACTGCCCTCTTTCTCTTTCTCTTTCCATCTCTCCATCTTTTTTCCATAATTCCCACTCTTTCTACCTCTTCCCAGATTTTTGTTTTGCTCGTCCGACTCTTAACGTATATTCCTTCAAGGTAAACCCAGAGTTGGACCTATGGCTTTGGTATCTCCAATCAGATATCACAAAAGTGTGTGCATGCATTTGTGTGTCTGTGTGTGTGTGTGTGTGTGTGTATTAGTGCTTCTTATCCCAATCTAATAGAATAAGCCCGGCACATTAGCCTTTAGCGCAGAGCGGTGTTGTGGCTGGCGATATCAGTGCTGCTCATCTATCCACTGCTGTTATTCTGGCAGTGCACAACGCGCACGCAGCTAACATGTATTAGCCGTCCTCTATGGGAGAACAGATGGGAGCCATTTAGCGGTGTGTAGCTACAGCACAATAAGGCCAGACCTAATCCCCATATCCTGTCCCTGAGTGAGCCCTCCCTAATATGAGCAAACAGAGATGACAGCAGCGATAGACAAATAGCCGGGGATCTGTGTGTCTGTGCGCATGTGTGTGTGTATATCAGTGTCTTTGTAGGCATGCATGTTAGCTGTGACTTGGGTTCCTTGCGGATTGCCTTGGCTCACAGTAATAGTCTTCATCTTGAATTCCACACAAACCTAAGTGCTGAGTTTGAGTTGGCAGGTTTGAGTTCCAAGCGTCCAGGTGTGGATTTGTATTGGTTAGCCATGGTTATGTCAAAGAGGACACTGGGCTCTGATTGGCCCGTCGCCGTTGTGTATGTCCTGCTGTTGATTACAGAGGTTTTGTTTACCCTCTTGGCCTCTAGGACCCCCCCTCTAATGAAATAAGAATGTCCTTTTGGACAAAGAGCACAAGGGAAGGGGGAGGAAAAAGTAAATGAGAACATGGGGCCAAAAGAGTGAAGCGGATTGAGCGGGGAGAGGGGTTTTCTGGAAACATTATGCTTTTATCCCACCGTGAAGTTATTTGTACTGAATGAAGCGAAAAGAAGCTGAGAGGCTTTCCAAGTGGGGACAGAAATATGTTTGTGTGAGCGTACGTGTGTGTGTGTCTAAATGTGTGTGTAAGCGCAGGAAGGAGTGAGGCCTTGTTCAGGTTCAAACAAGTCAAAAAGATGGCTTTCATATGCCCATGCTGTGTTTGTATGTCTGTATTGTGTATATATCAGTAAGTATCCAACTTGTGTATTCACAGCTTAAGCAAGTCTAGAAGAGGGAAGTTCAATGGGAAACTGAAACTGAACAGCAGATTCCCAATCCCACATCATTTTCTTAAATACAACTCAAGAATAATAATAATGTCATGTCTGTACCTGACTCCTAGTTGCCCATTTCCATCTGGTTGTACTTCAAGTCAAAGGGCTCCTCTCCACCTAAGCCGGTCTTCCGACTAGTGCAACTCATGAACCCTAACTGCATCAACTGTGGAAGCAAAGGCGGCAGGAAACTGTAAGTTTTGTTGAGGATAGATCCCCCCACTGGCAGCTGACGGTGGGAGGCACCTGGCGGCCTTTCTACTTTCTGTCAGGAGTTTTGTAGGGAACTGGAAGACTGATAGGGATGCCTTGTTCAGATAAGTCCTCTATGAGGCGTTTATCCTTAAGAACGTGAATATTATGTTTGTCACTGAGAATATACTGAGCTGGATTCAAAATGAAATATGGGAATTACTGTTTTTTTTCCCTCTCTTTTTGACTTCAAAATAGTTTTGGTCATCAAGAAAAAATGTAGCCGGATAGGCTTTGTAAAAATATTTGATGAAAGTCAGGATATGAGTCTGTCAAAGTCAATAGAGTCTGGTACATTTAGCTGAGTAAAAAAAACCCATCTCTTTTATGCAACTGAATCTGTACAAACCAGACAAGCTGCACAACAGAAGTGACTGTCTTTTTCGAACCGATGTGAGGTTTCTGTAACCGCACTTCTCCAGCTGAGTTCATAACAGTTTTTGCCTGCAGCAGGTGAGATTTTTCCTCCTTGTGGTCTCTCTTATCTTCAGGGGTTGGCAATGAAGCCTTACAACCAAAACATTCTGACAGCACATAGATTGAATAGGTGTTTCAAAAAAAAAGTATCTGTATTCCCTGTGGGAAATCACCTTTAGGTGACTACAGATTTCCAATTGTAATCACAACCATTTACAGCTTAATGTCTGCTTTTAGTGTCATTGTGTTCACATTCCATTTAACAATGAACTAAATGTCACGTTCTTAAGTCTAGGTTCACTGTATTATCATTAGGCTTGATACATGTTCCAGTGACTTCTGAAAAGGCTAAGCAGGCTCTGCCACTTTTTTGGTCATGTGTGCCAGGTAAGGGCGCAGTATAAACAACAATTATCCCACACATTGATTACTACGTGCTGATAGAACATATTTTTACAAGTCTCCCAAAGAAATGCCAGCCTTGAGTTATTTACACAACTCCTCTTCTTCTCTCGAATTTTATGGCAGTTGGAATCCTTTTAGTTGCATCACTCCTCCACCACTTCTTGTCCCATCCTCCACCCTCAGCATGTTCATCTTTTCCCTCAACACAAGTCCCAAAGTGTTAATGAATCCATTTTATAATTGTATTGATACTAGATAAGATAATGGTTTATCCTTCTGTTTGTATTCTATCATATCATATTGGATTTGTATATGAGAAACAAGTTTGCTGGAGAATATCTAGTCATCTTAAGACCACCTGTGTATGCATTGCGTGGGACATGTGCGCACAGGTACACATACACACAAGTGTAATGTTTGGGTATGTGCAAGCACATGTGTGTAGACATTCCGTACCATGTGTCTTTGGTGAGTAGTGAACCGCAGCTTGAAGGTCAGTAGTGGCGTCTGACCGAGGCCATCCCTCTGTCAGCTGTCAGCATCGTCAGCGTGTGAGGTCAAAGGTTGTTCTACCAGGTTAAACATGAGGGGAGAGAAGTCAATAACTCTGCAACACCTGAGCACTGATATCTGAGTGGGCTGTACATTGTAATCTATTTCTCAGCCTGAATAATTTTGTAAACTTCCTCCATGTGAAGATGGATGCTTTCCATCTTAATGGGAACAGACACTTGAGCAAAACAGTTCCTTTGGTGGCATTTGCTAAGCCGTATTGAGGACTGAGTAATATCTGAAGGTAAAAGTGGGGTGTGTTAAGTAAAACCCCACTATTTTAGTTTAAGAGAAAGACAATTGAACTTGTTTTTGTTCAAAAAAGTATGTGACGCAAGAGAGCCCAACTGGAACAAATGGCACAACTAATGAAAATTGTGAGACAGGAACAATGGCAGTCGACGCCAACGCGGCCTCTTTGTTTACAGCAGTTTGGCATCGCGATTGATTTGACAAAGACATATTGGTGTTTAAATGCCATGGGCAATATCACCTTTCAGTATTTAAATGAAGAGCAGTGATATAGTTGCTTTGTCATTGTCAGCATGTGAAGCTGTAGACAGACAGGACCCAGAGACAGGGGTGGGGGAGGGGGTTGGGGAGTGTAGGTAGGACTGGCAATTATAGTGAGACAGGCAAGTTATTTCATGTTTTTTGTTTTTTTTTTGGTTTTCTTGAAGTTGCGTGAAGTAAAGGACAGTTAGTTAGACACCTGATGTGTGGCTCATAAGGCTGTTTGTCTGGGTAAGCTCCCTTTCCCAACCCGCAACACACTCATTACACACGCCAAGACACTGGCCGCACGCACAGTCTACAGAACCGACTTAGGTTTTGTAGTCCTCGTGATATTATCACAGGTAAATCCCTGCTCATCAGTGCGTATCGTCACAGTGAAAGCATTTGTGCGCGTACACCTAATCAGAATGTAATTACGAAGGCCTGTGTGGGCGAACCCCAAAGCATGGCCAGCGCATGCACGATCGAGTGATCTTGGCAGGCCCCAGCTGGCCCTTCACACAACTTGACCCCGAGAGGTCTGCTGTCCACTTGGGTGAGGTACAAAGGCCAGGCCAGCGATTGAGTTACAAAACAGGATTCATTATATGGTCGCGGATTTAGGCCTGTAGAGCCTGTACCCTCTGCAGGCACACTGAGGTCATGAGCACAGCCGTGCTGTCCTGTGCCCGGAGGTTGCTTTCTTGCACTTTTTAAAATGAGTTTTCTTTTAATATTATTTAAGGATTTCATTTTATCAGCACTTTAGTTCCACTATTGTTTAATTGACATCAGCTATTCTATTCTATCTGGAGTCTTCTTGTATTCTTCGAAGAGCTCTGACCTCACCAGCTTTATTAAAGCACGATGCTAAAACGCGGTGGTTAAGTGTTTTTCCCTGTTCGACTGCTCTGGCATTAGAAGCTAACTTTAAGGCATGTGTCTCTTCTTTAAACACGTGATCATGTTGGCAGCTGAGGTTAAATTTGACATTTGTTGGGTTCTTTGGTTTAAGTGCACCAACACATCTGCCAGAAGACAATAACCACTTGCTTTTGTTTCTTAACTATGTAATTGAAATGACGCTTTAGAGGTCTCTCATTTATGACCACTCATTCTCTGGCTCTTGCTTATAATCTCAAACATGCTCCCCATGTGCTACTAACATTAACGTAGGCAACAAAAATAGTCTTAGCCTGACTGGCTGTACATACATGAGCATTGAGATGACAGGTCACTTCAAATTATTAGTTAAGCATTCAAAGTTTGCATACAATATGTCAGTACGCTGAAAGACTTTTACTGAACTAACTCTTCCTGCCCTCTCTGTCTGAGCATGTCAGGTGTGACTCAGTCCGTCTATAAACACGGTTTACAGAAACGGCTCAGCCAGCCCACACTCATAAATCAGTACACCTCAAGTCTGTTGGGGATTTTCTTTTTAACTTTATCTCTGTTTTACTCCTTATCAGTAATCCCCATCGATTCTTCAAATTTCATTGCCACGAGATAGAGAATATTAGAGATGCATATCGAAATGTCGTGGGGAAAGGCTATGATGTGGAGGTCAAATTGGGAGAATTGATAGGCTGATTGAACATTTTTTGGCAAGCCTTTTTTGGTTGTGTTTGTTTGCGTGTGTGGGGGTGCAAAATTGAAGTCTAAAGCGGGAAAGAGACAGAGAGATCCCAGTTGGATTATAAGGGTGTTTTGTGATCTTATGTGGATGGCAGGACTCAAAGGCCCATCCCCTCAGGAGGAACTTGCATCTGGGGAGGCACCTGTGAATGTTTGTGTTCAAGTGTGTGTGTGTGTGTGTGAGAGAGAGAAAGAAAGAGAGGGAGAGATACAAAACCAATGTGTCTAAGGGAGCTCTTGGCAGGATGCTCTGTAGGACAGATTCCGTGTTGAAGCTGGATTATATCCCAAAGAGAAAGTATGAACATCCACAAAGACTCACTGACGGAGGGAGGTATAGGGATTTGGAGTCAGAGAAAAGGGAACCTTAACCTTTTCATTTTAAACCTTTTATTTTGTTCAGACTTCCTGCGCTCCCTTTCTCTCTCTCCATCTCGCTCTCTCTCTCTCTCTCACACACAAACACACGCACTCTCTCCCCCTTTAACAACCATAGACAAATGCTCCCACACACACAAAGCCCCTAAAAATACCTGACAGCCTTAGGTCATGGGTAAGACCTCTGTTGTTTCCCAAACTGTGTTTTTAACACATAGTCCCTCTCCATAGGGCGCGGCTGCCAATCATAGATGTGGCCACCGCTCCGAGGCAGAGAGAGATATTCAGGGGCTGAGCGTGAGCGCAGTTGCCACCAACCAGAAGATTCACACTCGCTAACTTGAGTGTGTGACACGAGCCACTAAATCAGAATAGAGCAATTTATCGCACTAGCCTCGAATCAAGCGCCACTGCACTCAGACTCCCACACACTCAAACCGCCTTATAGAAAGCAAACATTTATGATCAAGACTGACACCCATGGTAACACTGTGGTAAAGTAATAACACCACATGTGTTTTAATAAGTAATGGCAGCAGGAATTTGACTATTTTCTTTCTCAATTTTACAAATGGCAAAGTAGCTATCGGACACTCCTTGTAGAATTGAAGTGGAAAACGTACAGGCATTTTACCTGTTTCCTCCCGCTGAAAGTTACCCCAGTGCAAAGTCAGCCGAGAGGCTTCGTAATTTGGGCTATCGCACAGCTACTGTAATAACATCAACAACCTCGGGACTGCCACTCACCATTAAGGGCTGACCACTAATTAGACCTTGTATAACAGTAGGGTGCAGGTTATTTCTCACGCTAGCCCAACACTTTCCCAAAGGTCGCCCACTTCTAGGAAGTCTGTAAAAATGCGTGTGAAAATGTGCTGCGTTACCATTTGTCAAAACAGAAATACTTAAATACATAACGGATATCTTGCAGTGGAATTAGTTGTGATCGCTCTCTTTTCCTAAACACAAGAATCGCTGATATTTTATATCACTGACCTTTTTCAAACCTGCATGTTTGTTGAATTTAGGCTCCCGATCCCAAAATGGGTCACAGACATATTGCTGCAGGGTACCCCTGCGCAATGGGCAGTCAAATGTTTTAAAGCCCCTGAGTCTTAAGGCTGCAAAATAAACTTTTCATTTTGGCCCCATGCTGAAAAAGAAAGTGCATAAACCCTTGGCCTGAGCACATGTTGGTGCAGCAGCGTGGTGTGTTTTTATCCAGGTTGTTTTCCTGTGAAATGGATGCCAGAGTGGCCTCTCTCTTCTGTCACTAGATCAGCTCCGACCAGCAGATTAGTGCTGTGGCTGCTCCCTGTGTCCCTTGCCGCTTACTGTATGTCACTGCTGTAATCCATGTCATCCAACCAATGGGTTAGGTGATTTAACAAGTGCGTCCTCCTCATAGATGAAAAAACCTGCTGTAATGTGAAATCACTCTCTCTCTCTCTCTCGCTCTCTCTCTCTCTCCCTCTTTCTCTCTCTTATCTGGACTGGTGAAAAAGCCACACTTTTACGATGACATTCAGCACAGGATTAAAGGCCATGTAAGACCCTCCTCAGCTTACACTGGTGCTGCCAAGAGGGGATCTATACAACCACACACTCTCATGCAACCCTGTACACACACTGGCAGAGACATTACTGCACGCTAACGCACACGCACACACACACACACACACACACACACACACACACACACTGTATGTCCACAAGCAAAAACTCTTTTTGTGCACGCACACACTCGTATACAGACAAATCCCTGTTCCCTTAGTTTCTCAGCATGGAGTCCTCTTGTTACTCCAGACAAAAGGAAGTCTACCTCGTCGACAAGTCACTGATACATTCTTGCAAACTCACACACATCGTCATACACACAATCTGACGCTGACATCCTCGTCTCCCTCGTCCCGCCACTATCCTCCTCGCTTTTTCTCTCTGAAACAAGGGTTTCCTTGCCACGAATGAGCCAAGAAACCAAACCCATCTGTCTGTAATGGAATCATCGACCCCCACCAACCACCTCGAACGCCCCACCAGGCGAGTACACACACTCCCACACACACATTCAATGCACTGGTGTTTGCCAGGATGGACAGAGAGGAGTAGTTACAGTAGAAGGATGGGATAAAGAATCAGGTTAGATTGAACACAGACCCATGGGTCTTAGTTTTACTAAGGCCAGACATGGTCAGGGCCTTAGTTATACAATGCTGTGAATGTAGGTCATGATGTGTGTATGTGGCTTAAGTTTTTGTGCATACCTCCGGGGGCTAGTTGGTCGGGTCTGGAGAGGATTCTCATTGGAATGTGTTCTGATTGGGCTAGACAACGATCCTTTTCTGATTGGTTGTTTATCCTGGGGCCTCCACTTTTCGGGGTTGCTTTGAATTTGTGCATCTCTTTCCCTCCGTCTCCAATTCTCTCCATTTCTTTTCTTCTCCTTCTCTCCATCTTTGTATCTTGCAGAGTGCCGCTGGCTATGTGTTTGATGTGAATGTGTTTGACGGGCTAAAACAGAACCAGCAGTGAGCTGTTGTGGGCTTCTGCCGAGCCAAACATGGCTCTGTATGGAGAAGTTTGCCCACAGTAACCTTAGGTGCTAAGTGGTCAGTTACAATGTGCCTTATCAAAACTGATTTGTTCTGTTGATTTACAGAGTAACATGGGGGTTTTGCATCTAAGTCTGTGCAAGGTTGGAGACTTTTTTTAATACCATTATGAACATGTTCTTTCCTTAATAATTCCTGTGGAAAAAAATACTTTTTTATACACACAAAAAAAATAAATGGCATTAAATCTCATCCAAACACCAGGAGGAGGAGAAAAACATTGCCCACATACGTTCTTTTAACATTTAACTTAGCAGAAAGTTTCCTGAGATACATTATATAGCTTCCACAGGAAGATCACTAAAAGCAGAGTAGAGCATGGCAAGATAAAACACCAGTCATCAATAGGTGCTATTGTACTTAAGGCTCCACTTTCCAGGAGTGGCCTCGCCTGAGTGTGTAAGCAGCAAGGCTTCAACCCTGCAGCTATGGGATTAGCTCCACGGCTGGGTGGTCCTCCTCCTGCTGATCTCAGAGCAGCATCGTAATTTACAGAGCTCTCGTCCTGGGTGTCAGGAACCTGAACCAGGTCAGACTGCCAAGGTTTGCGTCTGACCATTGCGGCCTTACTGCACCTGATATTTTCCGAGATTTGCGCACGTTCTTTTCTCACGTTAAAGCTAACGATGAGAGGCTCTAGGTTAGGCGAAGGGGTCTTGTCATTTGAATGCCTCGTCGTGTGTTTTCAATGGTTGGCTGGGTAAATGGCTTCTGCTCAAGCTCCGTTACTGCTCATCCGCCAACTTTTGAAAGCTGTGGTTGTATCATGCTGTGGCGAACAACGGGCGGGACAGGAAATAGTGTGGGCAGGGTTGCAAGCACAAGTTAGTCGGCTAACATTAGCCTTTCACATAGAAAACGATATATGCTATTTATCAAAACTTTTATTTTCCCTTTCTGTGCACTCACTGCCAACCATGCATATGGTGCTTGTTTTCGTTCACCCTGAAAAAACCAGTAGGTTTCCTGGATGTTCTATTCTTTTTCCTGAAATGGCCTGGATGTTGGAGAGTTTTGTAATTTTGAACTAAACAAAGCCAGTACACACAATGACGTGAGTAAAATGTTGGGGCGAGTGTTTTCTGTGCGACTCTTGCCTCGATCCGCTATCGAGGTTAGGTGAGTCTGGCATCAGTGATCTTTCTGGATAAATTAAAGGTTAAGCAAGAAGACAAAGAAAGGTTTGTAATGTTTATGACGAGGGTGCTATGCTACATAGAAGACATATAATCATAGGGATTAGCAGAGTCACGACCATTAGTCATTTCCTCTTCCTCTCTCCTCCTTGGTTTCCTACCTTGTCTTGCATCCTTGATCTCGCCACTATAGAGTGGTTAAGCTGGTTGTAAGGGGGACAGAACACTGGTTTGGCATTTCACAGTCACACAAACACACACAAGACAAGAACACACAATCACAAACGCACTCGCGCGCGCACGCACACACACACACACACACACACACGAACACACACACACAGCCAGCACATGTTCTCCATAACTGAAATCCCAGAGACAGACAGGTAGTGTGACAGGAGTGGCGATGTCGGAGGCCTGGCGTTCCCCACCTGAAGGGATGGGAGCGGACAATGTAAACACTCTGTCATGCACATAAACAAGGCCGGGCTCCGATTTCACTGCGCAGTTAGAGCACAGCTCAACCTCTCTTTTATGGAGAAAGTATTTGTGTAATTTGTTTATGCGAGATTCCATAGCCCCTAATGGGGAAATGGCTTTTTCGGCATCACACTACACCTGAGTTCAATTTCACTAGCTCTCTCACAGACAGATTGTAAAGATGGCATACCAGAGCCGACGGAACCTTTCCTTCTCCTCCGTGTCTCAATTTAATTTCCCAGCCTCCCTCCCTCTCGGTCACATTTTTGTTTCTCTCTACACCCTCCCTCTCTTCTTCTCTCCCCATATTTATCTCCTTCTGTCGGAGAAGAATAGTTTCGCAGAGTAGTTCTTTTTTAAATTGCTGAATTCAAACTAAATTGACAGAGTTTGGATACATTTTTTGATGTTGGGTTGGACATCTTCAAGTCATTAAATGTCATTTTCCTCCGACATATTTCTCTCAGGGAATTTGTTAAAATACACAAGAAATGTGGCAAACACAAGCTGTGAAACCTAGCGCCTAATTAGCGAGAGCTCCCAACCAATAAAGCTTGCATGTTAGAACAGAAAACCATAATGAGTCCAAGTGTTTGCCAATCTGCATGCACATATGTTCAGGTCAGCCGAAAGAAAAACTGAAATCGTTTTGGGGAATATGATCTTAACAACCGCACTGCTCGACAAGAACAATACATACAGTATTAAGAGTTCGATACTCTGCTGGCCCGTTTGCACATGAGCGTGTTGGCTATAGCTCTAACCTCCGGCTTCTCCAACAGGACACCATGTGTTTAGCAGCACCAGAAACATCACAACAGAAACCTTCTGCACCACAGTGCAAATGAAGTGAAGAGCAGGCCAGTGAACAAACATGTGTTTTTCTTTGTTTTTGCCTTCTAATTACATATACACATAGTTGTTTAGCTCACATGTGTGCGTGCGTGTTCCCCTGTTGTAATGCAGACCTTTCTGTCTGAAACTGGGGTGGTTCTCAGCCGGCATTCCATTCAGACAAACTCTGTTTGCTTAGGTAATAACTAGGCTTAGCCGTAATTTGTTTGTGTGTATGTTTGTCAGTGCGCATATACAGGTACGCGCACTGACAATGTCTACATTCAAAGGAAAAACTCCTTGGAATTCAAACATACACACACATGAGGACCAGCCTCTCTCTTTGAACACGTCCACAGATGAATGCTTTTGTGTAGTCTTGCGGCGATTGTTGTTCCTTTTTCCCTTTCATTCCCAGATCTCTATCTGCTCCCTTCACTGACACTGACTCGGTGCAGTAAATTCAAATACACGGATCAGTATTATTTACATACTGAAGAGTCTCATTGATCCTGTGGGCGATCAATTGCCAGATCAGCTAAGCGGTTGCCATATATGAGTTGTTGCTGCCAATTAGTGAGTCCAGCCCCACACATGCATACACACTGGGAAAAAAAACACACACACACACACACACACACACACACACACTGGGATGACAAGCCAGAGGTTTTATCAGTGATGTCACCTGCTATGTCAGCCCTATACCTCTGCCTCATCCCACAATGGGATACAAACACCTCGCACGCACGCACGCACGCACGCACACACACACACACATCGGATGGATTTTGTGTATGTTGGATGAAGCAGGAAGTAGTTGAAAATGTTTTGTGAGCGGCCCGTGGTTTTTGTGCTGATCATCGTGCCACAAAATGAGTGCATGTTTACTGGCCTGCATGCACGAGGTCTACCTTTATTGTCTGCGTCTGTTTGTGCGTGTGTGTGGGGGTTTGTGTGTGTTCGTGTGGTTGGGTCGATTGGCATGAGACAACATACCGTGACTTTATCATAGCAAAGCAGAAGCACTATTAACAACTGCTGAAAGATGTTTTGTGGACATTTCTCGGATTCCCTTTTGGTGGAAAGGAAAACGGAGAGACACGAGAGGGAGAGAGGAGAGAATGGGAGGGATAGGAAGAAAAGGGGGGAGTCAACAGAATAATGAATAGCTACAGATATGCCTGTGGGTTTTAAACTGCGTTGCTGTTCAGTGATCAGTCTAAGCCTCCTCGTAGTCATTCTCTATCATCGCTTTGTGGCAGTTTTGGATTTCCAAACACAGGAAGTGTTGCCGGAGTCCCTCTTTCTTTGTGTCTAAAGTGCGCGTGTGTGTGTGTGTGTGCGCGCGCGTGTGTCGGTACCCCTGTCTTTTTCTTTGGCTGTCGCTCTCACTCCTTTTCCAACCCCTCACTCACATTCTCACACGTATATACAGATGTGGGATAGTTGTTTGCTATTCTTGCCAGGCAAAAATGCTTTCTTCTCTCTGTGACTCACTTTGGTCTTACCTGACAAGTGTGTGTACGTGCGCGTGTGCGCGTGTGTGGAGAGAGTGAGCGAGCAAGTGCTAAACCCAGTTCCCTGCCTGAGTGCTGCTGCAAAGGCCCGGGTTGACAGAGAGGATTGGAAGTGTCTTCCCAGGGATTAAGCATAATAAGCAAGATTGACAGACAGGACAACATTGTACACTTACACACACACGCACACACATGCCACTCGAAACATACACACAAAAAGGCCCACAGACAATTACAGAGAGGTGTATCAAAGAACTGGGGTAATCCCCCGTTTAAATGCACCTGAACAGGGTATTCCATCACTGCTTGACGCCTGTGCAGGGAGGGAACCCGGATTACCTCCATTTACTTTCACCGTATCCTTCCTCTTTTGTTCTCTCGTGTCTCTTTCCCAATCGCGTCTCTCTGTTCTCTGTTTCTCATTTGTGGGTTTCTGTGTGTAGGCTTTGCGAGACTGAGTTTATGAACTGTGTTTGAGCCGGGAATGCACTCTCCGAGGTCAGAGTCTTCTGGCTTGGCGAACATGCCAAAAGACGGTGTTGACTCCGTGGCAGATCCGAGTAAGATTTGGACGTCGCCATTGATCGGACCAAATTTGATCGGGTTTGTTCCAGTCCGAGCAAACTGGTGCTCGTAGTCAGAAAGATGAAATCCGAAAAGCACCTGATTTACGTCAATATCACCTCGCTGCTCCTTGTTAAAATGATATACAATGTATGGCTTTTCTTGAAGTGAGACAAACTGTCATGATTTTTTCTGTTTTTGCTCCTGGATTTGAGCGGTTGCTGATTGCATGTGCATTTAATTGTTTACTCAGTTGTTCGGTATGTGCCCATTTTTTCCCATCAGAATTGGTGGTCATTGTGTTTTGGTTGTCCTATGTCGGTTGGTTTCTTTATAATCAGTGTCTCCTCTCCCCCAGGCTTAATGTATTGATTATTATCATAAAAATGCAAAAACAGTCGGGGGGGGGGGGGGGGGGGGGGGGGACGGAATACATGGATTATGTGCATTTAATTGTTTACTCAGTTGTTCGGTATGTGCCCATTTTTTCCCATCAGAATTGGTGGTCATTGTGTTTTGGTTGTCCTATGTCGGTTGGTTTCTTTATAATCAGTGTCTCCTCTCCCCCAGGCTTAATGTATTGATTATTATCATAAAAATGCAAAAACAGTCATACATGTTGCAAACACACAGACACAGAGAGTGTGTGTATGGGGGGCGGGGGGGGACGGAATACATGGATTATATGTACATGCACATGGGCTTTCGCTTGCATTCCTTCAATTTCACTCATTTATCTGTTTGTCAGTGTCAAGTCCGGAACCATTGCATGCCGCAGACCATCAAAGGCTTCTTTTTTTTTTTTGATCTTGTCCTTTTTTAATCTATAGCCAAGTGCCAAGTGGCAGCTTACAATCACCGTCCGATCAGATAACACCTGATAAGTGTGGCATGTAGCAGTTAGCTCGGCACCCGCCAAGCCCTCCTGGCCTGGCTGCAGGCTTGTCAGCGCAATGTGCACTGGCGGCTTTGCAAGATCCTTTGAGAGGGATGATCAGCTTTCATCTTATCACTTTGCACAGTGACACAGGCTTCAAAGAGCAGTGGTCATTTTACTGGCAGAGCAGTGCATGTGTGCATGCGTGTGTGAGTGTCTGTGCGAGCTATCGACACATTCCCAGAAAGCTGTTCCAGGCTGTGGGACTGTGTTTAATGAAGGCGAAGGCATGGCTTCAAAGAGCTGCAAGCCAATCTACATGTGCAGATGTACACACACATGCACTCACAACACACATACACCTCTGCTAGTTTGGAACAAATGAAAGAGTTTGAACTCTCGGTCTGCCCTTGTAATTTGCCAGTGCATGAGTGGGAGTGAAAAATAGAGCACCAGTTCACCTGCCTTTACACATAGAAGCTCACCTGTCTTTATTTCAATGTTTTCCACTTGATTAAACGTGTTATTTTTCGCCAAATATCGTTAGGTTCAGATACTCTTATTGTTGTGTCTAGCTTTGCGTGTCGTTGTGACATGATATCCTTCGGCTGATCCAGTGCACAGCTTTATATATTAAAGGTGACATGTGCTAAGTTGGAAAAATAATAACACTTTAGAGCTAAAGGGCAAATTGAATCGAACTACACAAATCTTGGAGCTGAAGGGAACCTCATATTTCTGTCAATTCTAACAGATGCCTTAAACTTGGTAGATTATTTCTCTGAGCTGAGTATTTTTTATTTATTTTTTCCAAAAAGGCAAGTTGCAGATTAAAGATCCATAGCCTTTATTTGGATTGTTAATGGTAACTCTTTTCAACTGTGTAACTTCAAAGCCTAGAACATAAAAAAATTCTAAAAGTTACAAGATTTTTATTATCGCAATGGAAACCTTTTCCTGTGTTTGGAAACACGAGATTGTCCCAGGCTTATGACTGACCCTTCAACCATTTGTTGGAAATCCTTCCCCTTGTAAGGTTTATGAGTGTGTGTGTGTGTATGTTTAAGTTTGGATGTTTTAATGTGTGCGTGGGTGTGTGTGTGTGTGTGGGAGCTTGCACACATGCGTAACTATGTGTCTGGTGCTTTTGAGGTGTTTTAAGGTATATATCTGCCTTTGATGTTTGGCATTGGATTTATAAAATGGTTGTTTTTAGGGTCTTGAATTTTTTTTTTTTCAAAGTGTGAGTGCGTGTGTGTGTGTGTGTCTGAGTGTTGGCCGGCAGGGTGGATGCGGTTCACCTTGCACTGGCCACCTGTAAGCCATCGACAGAAATTAGCCTCTTTAGTCTTGATGGGTTGCAGAACATCCAAGGAAGGGGTGGTGAGAACGAGTAGGAGGGCTGTTTAGGGAGGTTTTGAAGAGGTGTGCGTGTGTGTGTGTGTGTGTGTGTGAGTGGGGGGCGGAGGAGGATTTTTGGACAAACCATTTTCAAAACTGCACACTCACTGCCACATAGAGACCAACGGTGTATACCGCGCAATGGAACCATTTGTTTCACATTTGTATGCCCTGTCTGGGGGATCCGAGTGTGCTTGCATCCGTGCGTGTATGATTGTGCATGTGTGTGTATTGTGCGCACTTTATTTTCCCTATGCTGGCACTTGGCCCTACTGCAAAGTTGCTCTGACTGCTAAACACACACAACCTGGTTTCATTACTCTCTGTAAACAAATAAGTCATTAATACCAGCCTGCAGGCTCCATACACACAAATACAAATGTAAAGTACATGTGCACATTTGTGGAAACACACGTCAGCCACGCCTACTCCCACCATTTTCCAAAGCTCCTATTGGCTGTGGCCTTGAGACTATAGCGAGACTAATGATGTGGTCATTGTATTCCTGCTTCCTGTCCTTCGCTGGAGGACTTCCTGTGGCAGAGTCATGTGGTCCTGATTATGGTCTACATCCCCCCGGAGCAGGAAATTTTGCTCTGATAAACTAATACACAAATACAATGGATATAGAATAATCGGTGCCATTTTCATGTGATGTTATTGATCCGGAGCAGTGGAAATAGTGATCCTCTGTGATCACCTTCCTTTTTCTCATTTTCTGAAGGTGCTTTACCTAATTCTGTTATTCATGTCTTGTGGCCAGGAGGTATTTCAGTGTGATGAGAGGCTGACCGTACCTGTTGTAGTTTATTCACTGCACTGCAGCCCATCCATAGCGGTGGGTTAACCACAGGGTTATTGATCAGCAGGTTGGTTCAGTGGGGACAGCTACAAAAACAGAGACGTTTTAGTTGTAAAATCAATACAGGTTACCAAGTTTATGTTTGGCAGTTATCCTACCAAAAAAATCCTAAATATGAACGTAACCCCTGTCCAATCAGCCAGGATGTGTCTCACTTTATTTAAACTTAAATACAGAGATCAGACGTCCTGGTATGCGCAGGATTGTCCTGGTTTCTGGCTGGGAGGCCTGTTCATTTATTACATTGATAAAGTTAATGGGAATCATTTTTAACTCTCACTTAAACCAGACCAACCCACCAGTCACAAAATACTGGTGACAATTCATTTTTCTTACCTTGCTATGAGTATGTTAACACTCTGCTTTTATGCAAAAGTGAAACCAGGCTTATTTCTGGAAAGATCCAGAAGGTCTACTGCTTCCCTCTGTACTGGACTCGTTCAGGGTTCTTTGCTTACAGATTCCAATTACAAAAGTATTTGCAATTTCTTCTATTTAGGAGATCCATTGCTTTCTGGTTTTTTCAAGGTTTTGAGAAACGCCTAACACTTAGCTTTCATGCACAAGAGAAAGTGGGCTTTTTGTTTTTGGAGACTTAAAGTCTGAAAGCACTTGAATGGTAAACTGGTCTCAGTCCCACTGCATCGCAACATCCCATTGGTATGCTTTGGTAAAAGGGACAGCAGTCATGTAAGCATGATTTGAATTCATTTGAATTAAGAACACAAAACATACACAATTAGAGTTTTATAAACAGGGTGGATCCAAACAACGGACAGAAGCTGGCATAATCCCGTGCTCTTGTATTAATATATATTTTTTATATTGTTTTCCGGGCCTTTTATCTTGAAGGAGCATCTCACTGTTTAACAGCTTCGGCCTTGTATTAAGTTGTCATCCCTCATCTGCGCTCTGCGTAACGGGAAAAGTATGTGTCTAGTGTGTGAAGAGCCACTCTAAGGGGAAATTATTAGCAAATGGGCTCCAACCGCTGGCAAACAAAACCCGAAAAAGCCTCTCCCCACATTGCCCTCTCCACTGACCCCCCCCCCCCATAAGTGCCACCCTTCAACTCACTTCAATTCACCTGACCAATGACCCGAATGCCCTCCCATCCTTCAAGTCTCCCCTTTTTTTCTATTTCGGTCCCACTCACCAACTTCGACATTTCCATACCTCTTCATCGTCCCCTCTCCCTCCCTCTCTGTGTCGCCGTCTTCACACACAGAGAGTCATTCCTGAGTGGATAAACAGAGTAAATTGGGGCTGACCCTTGGGGTGAGCAGAGGCCAAGCTCTCTTTTCATGTCAAAACCATCTGAAGGCTGATTGGTTGATTGCAGTGCTCTCTGCTTCCAAAAGGCTCCCTTGTGCTGCTGTAATTGCCCTATCATGAGTGCATACACACATCCACATACTTAACGCATGTGCACACACATACACGCACGCACGCACAATCACACACATTCTTACAGCCAAATGACTTAATTGGTGTTAATTGCATAATGACACTAGCGAATTGGACCTGGGTCAGAGGTGACACAGGTTTGAGTGGAGAGGGGGATGGAGAGAGGATGTTGAGAAGATGTGAGAGGAAGGCTGGCCCTTCTAGTCTGTCTCGCGCTCCGCCTCTCTCTCTCTCTCTCTCTCCTCACTTCAAATACTGAGCAATCCTTGACCTGATTGCAGAACCCGTGGGGATGATATACACATACGCATACTTACACACACACACACACACACACCCAAAAACAGACAGCCCTTTGTGGTGTGGAAGGATGCTCTGTACACTTAACACAAGGATTCAATTTGACTCTGTCAGCATCTGAGTGTGTGCTTGCGCATGTGCCTGAGTGTGTATACACCTATGTGTGTGTGTGTTTAACTCTACCAGCAGAGTAGGTTTGTGTGCGGTGGCCCGGGCAGCTGAAAGAGCACTATTGGTGAAACCGTTTAAGCCATCATCATTAGAGAGTTGTTGGTACAGAGGTGTGTTTTAGTGAAGGACGTAATTGGCCCATCATAGCGCTGCGCAATCTTCTCATATTCTATGAAAACAGCGAAAGCTATTGGTCGTAATGGCCCTGTTTAAGGTTGGACCTGCCCATGTTAAACACTCAGCATCTCGGCGCGATACGGGCTGGGTCTGAATGGCCGAGAGAGTGGGTGGAGTTTGTGATACCCAGCGTATACCAGAAGCCCTGCTCTGTCCCCTATGCTCTACTGTACACATTTATTTCCCCTTTATTTTTCCCCCCGCCGTACTCAATCTAGGGTTGTGTGTGTGTGTGTGTGTGTGTGTGTGTATAAATGCAGTTTGAACCCAGTATTGCGTGATTTCAAAACCAGAGCCGTCTCAAGTGGAAACATTTCTGTGTTTGAGACCACCCGGGATTAATTTCTCTTTGTGAAAATGTTTTTGGGTGTACGCATACATACGTTTGTGGGCATGTCTGGACTCTACTGCAATTAAGGCCTGTGTGCGCATATGCCACAAGTCTCTGTGTCCTTGTGCATGTGTGCCTGTGTGTGTCTTTGTGTGTGGGAGTCACAGTATCCCCCATCCTGCTGTTTATAGGAGGGAGTGAAAAGTGATGGAAGGTATGGAGAGAGATGGACCAGTGATGACATAGCCTTGTGTTCACCCCCTCTGGATATGGCCCACTCTATATTAGATCTATCCATCATATGGCTGCACTCAGGTCCCACATGCTTCCTCTACCACTCATAGCGAGATGTCCACCGTACATGTGTTCGTCTCATCAATGCTCTGCTCGTATGGGGCATGTCACGCTGATACTTGTAAAGTCTGAATGCACTTTGTCATACCCAGTGCGCACTTAGCGTGTGTGCGCGTGTGTGTGTGTAGCCTGTGTTGACTCTCTTCAAGTGGTTTTTGCCAAGCTTAGATGAGAGATGCGCGCGTTGCCTCCGCTTCCTCGAGCTCGTCTTCACACAGAAAGGAGCCGTCACTCTCTGCTTTTCTGATCTCGCTGTGTGTTCGCTCCAATACGTGCGGTAGAGGTTTTTGCGTGTGCATGTGCACAGGCCTCCGTGTGCGTCGGAGCTGTCAACCGTCGCTCTCGCTCTGTACGAGCCCTGTCTCTGGGCGAGCCTTTGATCTCGTCGACAGGAGATTCCTACAGTGTGAAATAGCCCCGGCCAGATTTACTCAATGAAAGAGCAGACCTTAACCACTGTTATTACAGCCCCCCCCCCCTTTTTTTTTTTTTTTAAACATCACTCCTCGTTTCTCCTGTCCTCTTTCATTCTCGCTGTCTCGTTCTGTCTTTGTCATTTGCTGCTTCCTCACGTACATATGCTATGAATGTGCTGGTTAAGTGCACATAAATCGTTCAATTGTAGGGGATTTTCCTGTAATATTTACAGCGGTAGCCATCGCAGTTGTAGCCGGAGTCAGAACGCCACTAAGTCGTGCAGTCAAAGCCAAGGTTACCCATGCTGTTACTCAAGACCAGATGTGTAGGTCTGGAGGCGAACAGGAGAGCCATGCCGCTTATCCTCCTTGGTCATTGTTTCCACGTTTTCTCGGGAAGAGAAAGTGGATATGACAGAACGATGGCCACGACAGGCACGCATGCATAGGTTGCGTGCTCCTGTCTTTTCAGGACTGTGAGCGTGCAGGTGAGTGTAAATGAAAGGGGTTGTGGACGTGGGAAAAGACCCGTTGCCCCTCAGACCGTCAGATTATAACTAACAGTAGAGAAAGGTAAGGGAGAAGAGGGAAACGCTACTCGTGCTCTCTCTCTCTCTCTCTCTCTCTCTCTCTCTGGGCTCTTGTCAGATGCTCTGGCAGTCTGACGTCAGCGTGTTATTTCTTACAGGTGGCTGGGCGTGGCTGTCTGAGCTGTTGAACATGTGTCAGGGTCCAGGTGGGGAGAGACACAATGTAATTATCCCCGTGAAACACTAGCCATGTAACACAAACACTTCACACATGTGTACTGGCAGTTACAGGGGTGGCTGCTAATTTATTGTGGTGAGCTGCACCGTTTGAAGTGTTGCATTCTGCAGACCAAGAGGGACAACAGCGGTGGGAGCGAAGCCCAGGAGGGGCTATAGTGGAGCTATTTATAAGGTTAAATAAGTCCTTTTTTTTACTATTTCATAATTTAGAGTCCGATTTTATAGAATAAATATTATAATTGCCGAGGGGAGCTTTATTGTGGCGGGCGTGGCGTGGCCAGGGCGCCTCAGGGATCAACACCTGTTTTCTCCAGTGCGCAACACTTTTTCCATGAGCTGGCTTGTGTAACCACAGAAGCATCATTCTACGTAGGCATCTCACTAAAGGTTTTCTTAATGGACCGGTTCATGGTGGGGTTTTTCTCAAGCCAGTCTTGCAACCATCCTCGTGTTCCTCCTCAAGAACACCGAGACACCTTTATCCTGCTGTATTCATTCCACCGGTGTTTCCAGTGGCTGTGACAGAGGTCAAGGTCAATTCCAAAGTTCATTAAAGCTAATATGAGGCTTCAGGAGGCTGTACTAGGCACGTCAAGTGATTTAGTCAAGTGTGAACAGCTTTTTTACTATCTGCACTGTAGCTCAGCAATGAAACAATGTAGTGGAAGCACACAAAACGTTTAACTTACCCAATTCATTTGTGTAAGTCATATTAATGAGCCACCAATTGACTTCATCTGCACTTAACTATTAAATGTGGAATAAGAATTTTGCCCCGCCATCACAACAACTGGATTCTTGAAGCGGCTAGTATGAAAAGATGGCAGGATTATAACACGATAAACATGTTTCAATGAATTATTATTTTTAGACTGATGCAAAACATTCAAACCTTAGTGCACGGCCAAAATGTGTTATTGCAATACATTTCTGTGACTCGTTCTATTTTAAACTTCAAGTGGGTATATCTAAACAGAATCATCAGAAAATTAGGAACTCACGTTTCAGTCGAAGTCATCGAGTTACTAAAGAGACCTTTTCTCAGCTTAATTCTAAATAGGTGTCACAAATATATCCACGTTACACTACCTAAAGTTATCATTGGATACCCAGCCTACTGTGCAATATCCATTTCAGGTCCAGCACTATTTGGGTTGACTTCTCCTTCAACTAGGTAAGTGCACTGAGACGGCTGTCACCTGTCATTACAGCGAACTGGGGGAGAGACGTGGGGTGCGCCAGTTGCACAGAACCACTCAAAGATGTGGGGTAATGTGAGTGATGGTTGAAAGTCACAGTGTGTGACCTGAGAAAGCTCCTACTAAACATCAGCACATGACCTTGCTTGGGAGGCCTGAATTCTTTCAGCCCTAAGCCGATACTATTCCCAGCACCACCCTGACAAAATGAACCAAGTTCACACACACAAACCTCCACCGACACGCCAATATTTCATACTGCAGATTTTATGACTTACTGGAAGTCTGCGCACATGTTACAAAATCGCGTTTTCACAAGTCCTTTTTGTGCAAACTATCGGCAACCTTTTTTTCGGGTGCCGTCAGATGTTTGGAGAAGAGTGTCACACGTTTCAGTTATTGGAGATAAATATACCAGAGTCGGAGAGTGATCCCGGACATATCCAGAGCGTTGGTATTCCACATCACAGACTTTCATAAACAGAGCGAGGACAGGTTTACATACAATGCAGTCCCAGTCTCACTCCTTTCCTATCATAACAAATAGTATTTACCGAGCCAGCGCATCATAACCCGCTGCACGGATCCCAGTGAAAGGCTAAATATTAAACGCTAGCCTTAGTGCTGTCAGTGTGGATGACTCTATCAGTGGTTGTTTAATAGGTACAGTGTGTTTCGGCAGTAAATATAACGGAACTATGAGTCTCCGTGTCAGAACTAATGAGGATTATTTACCCTCTATCTGTGCACAGAGCCAGACCTCTGTCACTTTCTACGATGCTTATTTACGATCCGTGGTATCTCCCTTTTCAGATTCACTGGCAGGGCCTTGCAAAGTGTCACGCAGAGCACTCCAAAAGGTTGTGAAAGGTTCAAGATGGTTGCACTAGGAGCGTTGGTGGTTTTGGTCTGTGAGAAAACTGTACTTGTTTAGGGAGTTACGGTGCTCAAGAGGCCTTTTTATGTAAGTGTCAGGAATCCTTCTTCAATTTCTTAACTGTTTTCCACCGAAATGTGTGTTTCTGGCCCCTGTTGCCGTCAGGTTTACCCATAGCCTTTTTTTTTATTTTTATCTCGTCTATCTTTCTCTCTCTCTTTCTCACCCACATAGGCCTGACCACACTTCTTATCGCTCTCGTATTTCCCAAACCTGTGAGGGCAGCATAAAAAAATAAAAAATTCGGCGTCTTTTCCTTTCCCGTGTTTTCTTCACCCTTTGCTCTCTGACACAGAGGTCATACTGAGGTGGAGATCACCAGCAGACCACCAGGCATTGGGAAAGCCTCCCTCTTTATCCCCGGCGTATATATTCTATGTGTCTCATGTCCCCGGGCTATACTGACCCCGGGAGCACCAACAGACTCAGCCAATAACATGATTGGTTCTTCCTGAGACCGGACTTAAATAGCATTAAGCACCGCATAGCAGCTGTGCTAGCACAAACACACTCACTCCGCTTGACATCAATCTCGATTTTGTCACTCTGTCGTAAATCCTGTTTGTTGACACATATTCTCCCTAGGTGGGAAGTCAAAACAGGGAGATGATGTGCAAGAAAGAGGCGCACACCTACTACAGAGAGAATAAAATGCTGGGAGAAAAAAAATAAAAAATCTGTTAACCATCGTCCAAGTGGGATGGATGTATAAATGAACACATTGTTAACATTGGATGGGCAGGGGCTCTAATGTTTGATGACTAAACAAAAATCTTAGCTGACTGTGTAAATCTCTGTCTGAACTTGTCCACCTCAAATACTTGCCGCTACTGAATAGACATTATTATCAGATGTTGTTGACACAAGTGTCCTGCGCACACACACACACAGATTCGTAGACAAACACGCACAGATCCACGTGCACAGACACACGCACACACACCTACGTAAAGAGAGCTGACCGAGTTCTGAAGGATCATATTTATTTTTTCAACTGGTTCAAGTGATCCTTAATAGAGGTGTGATGACCAAACCAGACAAAACCAAATCATTTTAAATCCCCAGTTTTAGCTTCATTGTCTATGTGCCCATTTGTTGCCAGCGAGAGCATGCACACACAGACACACACTCACACACACACACACGCACGGATAGTACTCCCTATTTTATGTCAATCTCTACTACTGTGATAATGAAGCTCAGGAATCAGCCTGAAATGTGTGTGTGCCCCTTTTTTTTGTCTGTATTCTGGCGAACATGTTACGGCTCAGCTCTTAGTATCCGGATTTAATAGAAACATGGTGGAGGAAAAAGATGCTTCTGTGTCCGGGGCCTGAGAAGTTAAGAGAGGGAAATGGACTGTGGGTCATAAAAAACAGATGGAGGAACAGTGAGTCTGTGGGCAGTGAAAGTGTGGAAAAGGCGACCCGGGTCAGGAGTGAGGACAGATGGGTCAGTGGAATTGTTCTCATCTTGAGAAGACATCAGGGATGGGGGGTACTGATGGCACCCCAGGTTACGATTGGTTGTTCATTTCTTTTGTCATATCTATGTGTACACGCAGCCACAAATGTGCGAAAGGGACACGGGAGTGTAATAGAAAAAACAGTCAATGCAAATATCTTCACTGGCTGTCTCCCTGTCCTCCTTTTTCGTCAAAGTCATGACTCCAACCCACACGCTATCTCCGGCGCGGAAACTTTCCTCTCATTGTTAAACACAAATATGAATAGGTATGTCATGTCACGTCTTTTCCCACACTTGTGTGTGCATTTTTGCCTATATGTGTGTGTGTGTGTGTGTGTGTACTCCTATACTGACCATGAGAGAAAAGCTTGTTTTCTGAAAGTGTTGCGCCTTTGCATGCATGTCAGGGTACGGGGTCAAACCTTCAAAGTAAAGTGAATGCCACCATGCACCCCCCAACACACACACGCACACACACACACACACACACACACACACAGGCTTTCACCCTCCCTCCTTTCCTCCCCACACACCCGCATAGAGTGCACCACAGCCAGGCTCGCATCCACTCAGATTTTTTCCAAATGGGGGCGAGAGGCTGTTACCGTGTCAGTCGACATGGCCTCTTATCGAACCATTAGACTACCCTCAGATTCTCTTTCCAGATGGAGGTGAGATAGGACCTCAGAGGCCCGGACCCCCGCAGACACTGAGAGCATGGAGGCCGCCCCTAATCTCCTACCTGATGGAGGTGCTTTAATGTGCACTCGGGTTTCACTCGTCTCCCCTGTCTGGCTGGGCCTGCATGTAACCATGCAGGAGCGTTCACGGATCTTGGGCCTGGGTTCCGATTAGGCTTCCTCTGCTCCTCTCTGAAGTTTAACTCCAGGTCAAATTGTTCGTTTTGGTGCCACCAGCGCAGCGGTAACCCCCCCCCCCCCCCCCCCCCCCCACCCGCACCGGCCTCCCCCCCCCCCCCCCCCCTCCCCGCTATCCCTATTGTGAAAAATAGTTTGGCGGTGGGCTTCATACACAACTGTTCAGGCACTGGGCGGCAAACTTTAACACACGTGCAGCTGGACCGGACTAGAGCCCCTCCACATCCTTTCTCAGGCTCATAAACACTGCCACTCACGCTGTGCTCTGAGCGAGAGGGAAAGGAGAAGGAATTTTGTGATAAGACGAAAAAGCTTGAAGGAACAAATGAGTGAGATTAGTCCGGGAGGAACTTCTGAGCGTTGAGAGGGATAGAATTCCTCTGAGGTTTTTATTGTTGTAACCTGTATTTTGGATACGTGCGTGAACAAGCAGCTCTTTTAAGAACTTATCTCCCTTTTTGCATGGGGGGGTGGTTTCTGAAATATTTGTATTTTTTTTTTCTTTTTTTTTTTTACATATCCTGCCAATTACACTCTTTCAATCTCCCACTCTTGGATTGAATGCCTTTGTATTTTGGCGTGTGTCAATCTAAAGATCAGTGCGTATTGCGTATGGTATTGCTTTTTTTATTCAAGCGCACGTGTGTGCGTTTGTGTGTGTGTGTGTGTGTGTGCAAGGGACCTTGTGTTCCTGGGAAATGCACTGTATGTCAAAAACAGGCTTCCCATCAGGTGTAGTGTATGATTTGTGTGTTGGCGCACCTTGGCCGGACTCGAGAGTATGCCCACCATTCCACAGCGAGCCCTCCTTCATTCCTCACAGGATTAGAGACAAAAAAAGAGAGAGAGCGCGAGAGAGAAAGGGAGAGGGACGCCATTTCTGGGAGGGATTGCTCTTTTACTTTTCATAGCTGGCAGAGATTTTACCATCATTTACATGTTTCATGTTTTCTACCAGTGTCTCCCTCTATTTCTTTTCCTCTCGGTCAATTTCCCACCAGATCTAAATTCTAAGGGGGGAATAGGAGTTGATGCACGCCAGTTAAAACAGTGTTTGACCAAAGAGCAGAGCTCTCAGAAGGCCCACGAGAAGCATACACAGTGTCTGACTCACTTACCGACGCACGCTGCTTCGCCGTGGGAGTTTAATGAGTTTGATACATGAGATGAGTTTTTTTTTTGTTTTTTTTTTCATCAACAATCAACTCCACCTAGTGGTGTTTGTACTGAACAGAACATATTTCTGGCTGCTCCGGGATATGAGGGAAACGTTACACCAGCATTTGTTGATCTTCACTGAGTCACTTTAGCCTGGAATCGCTGGGAAAAGGGGAGATCAATACAACGTTTATTTTTTGTATTTCTTTCACACTGTGCAGATAGTGTGGCCTTTTTGACATCTGCGTCGGTGCCCGGGTGGCACGGGCTATCCTGTGCTGGAGAGCAGCTGTCGAGCGTGTTAGTCGGTATCTCCTGCACCTCTCGGCCGGGCATCTGTGAGTCTTGCTCACACTTGTGTTTCACCCAGCATGTTTGCTCAGATGAAGGAAATTATGTAATTAGCCTGTGAGGAATTGTTTTCTTTCTCTCTTTACCCCCCCCCCCCCTCTCTTTCTAGTCCTATGACAGCAGGAGATGGTTCCAATTTAATAGGAGCCACACCCGAGCTCACATCCTTCATTAATTGCCAGAGACTGAGTGCTTGTCATACAGATCAATCTTAGCCGTTGAAGAGCGGCTTTGTAAAACATCAAAGGCAGGGGACTTTTAGAGGTGTATGAGGGAGTGGAAATGGAAGCTTTGGGTGTGTGCGGGGGGGGGGGGGGGGGGACTCTGTCAAGGTGGGTTTCGCTCGGGTCGGGTTGTGGGAGATGGGCGCAGGGGTACACACGGGCAGTAGCGGGGGGAGGAAAACCTGGCATTTTGCTCTCTAATTCCAGCCGGCCTGGAGGCCTGGAGCACTAAGAAGGGCCTCACTGTTGCTCTCTGGATCAGCCAGGTATTGCTTACATAAAAAGCAAGTGAAAACAGCTGTAGGGATAATTAGCTTGATTCTCCATTACATGCCATGAGGGCCAATAACTAAAAAATGGAGTTTTGTTTGGGTTAGAGCTGCAGCCCCAACCAGGAGGAAGTTGTAAAAGTCAGGCAGAAAAAAAAGAAAGAGAGAAAAAAGGGGGATAAATGTAGGGAATAAAGAGTAAGGTCTTGAAGCAATTGTTGCCGAGGAGATGGTCTCTCTTGCTGGGACAGCTTGATGTAGACCATATATTTTTAAGGGGTTTTAAAAACCTGGTAGTAGAATGATTGGATGGGAATGTGTGCCATCCATATGTTTTTACCCATCTAATGTCATCTGATTTTTACGTTCCTGGGAATGTGTGACTTCAGATCGAGGAATTAGGGCTGGACCGGGTTTTATGCACTTTTTTTTATAACATTCGCTTCCTTGCTGTGGAGACGCTGTGTGAAATTGTAACCATCTCTGAGCACGCCGTTACTTCACAGGCTCTGCATTCAATAAATCAGACATATGATAAGAGCAGTGATTTGTTAATGTCGTTTTCATTGCAAGGCATTTTGTCAAAACTGCTTCTTCTCTGACCCGCTTTTCCAAGGGTTAAATACACCATCCTTTCTCCAACATACGCGCAGAGGAATACGTATGGCTACTTTAACACAACCCCCCCGCCCCTGTATTTCGACCCCAAGCTCTGCGTCTTCATACCACCTTGTGGCTTGTTTTACGTCTCTTTTCCTGGTAGAGTGAGGTGAGGAGGGAGCCCGAAATCTTTGTACAGGTAATTGAATTTAGTGTGTTTCTCTTTTTTTTTCGGTGGGAGTGAAAGAACACCAACCACAGGGTAATTCCAAGTGAAAGAGCAGCACTCTGACATTGGTGGTCCCAAAATTCTGCAAGGGTCCATTTTACAGGCGGTTTATATTCGCAGCACTTAAAGACAAGAAGGGGTTTGGCTGCTTGCATGCAGACACCCGGCCTCGATATGCAGTCGGACGAGGACAGACAGATGAAAAGAGGGATGAAAAGACTAGTAGTCTGTGGGTCACCTATCAGATTAGCAGGACTTTATCAAGGCATGTTGTACTTACCAAGGAGATGAGCACTGGGCCCAGGTACCAGGCAGTGTATTATGTTTATCGTGTCAACGAGACCTTGGCTTGGGCAGCAAAAATGTGATAAATCAATACCTCTCCTTGCTGCAGACCAAGGCCAAAGCAGTATTAATATGAGAGAGCGTTCACCCGGTCTCGTCCCACCATCAAGCACGCCGAGTAGAGGAGGAGGACGGGGGTTTCGCAGGGAGTAGAAGATAGGAATGGCTGATTGGAGTTGGAAGGAGGTGGCGGCAGGGTGTCGTGAGGGAGCAATGATGCGCCTTCCTCCTCTCACTGAACTTACGCTGTTGCAAGTGGCCGGGTATGATGGAAGAAAGAATGTGTCTGACTGGTTGTGTAGAGTTAGCAGTGAGTTTATCGTTAGCGGGTCCTTGTTGAGGTTTAAGGAGATACGGACAGATTGTTAAGCCCTATAAGGCAAATTGTGATTTGTCAATATGGGCTCTACCAATCAAATCTGTCCATAGTAAAATATTCTTTGCGGCACGTTGTGTAAAGCGTTGTCTGGCTGGGAACTAGTTTTTATAACGGTTGTTTTCACTGGTATTCTACTTTTTTATTTCTTTGAATGAATCACAGAAACACTGACAAGTGCGACCTCTCCCAGCTACAATTTACACTTGTCCCCTTGACTATGTAGCCAGCTTTCTCTGCTGCCTTTGGCAGCTGATGGTGCAGAAAATTGTAGACAATGACCTTTGGGCTAGAAGGGCTTTAAGCAGCTTGTCGGACCCATTTGCACACTAAATAATCCAGAGTGTGGATTCGGGTTTTCCTGGCTGCGTTTCTCAATCATGACCGCAAATGCAGCACATAAAGTTCCTTATGATTTTAACACGCTGTTACAACATGCTGACATGTAAAGTAATCACTGGCCGATAAGCGTACACACATTCATGACCACATAGCGACACGCACTTCCTCATTAACAGCGTGAACACAGGCGTCACACGTGAGTTTGTGTAGTGAATACGTCTGTTGTGTAGAGGTAGTGAGGTGTTGACAGAGAAGAAAGAGGAGCGGTCTTCAAACACATCCACAGGTAGGTCGTGTTCTCCATTATGCCCGGCCGGGGGCCATATTTGTTGATTCTCTGGCCCCCAAATCATTAATTTAAGTGCAGACGACAGCGAAGAAACTTGAGAATGGCGTCCAACGCGCACACAAATTCACACACAAGCAAGCATAGGCACAGACACACATTAGGCCACACTTGCACGCAAGCAGGCTTACGTGTACACACACACCCTGTGTTGCATAACAAATGATGGCACTTTAATTGCCGTGCCTGTTTATTTACTCCTGGATGTAATGGATGGTCCTTCTTTGCCTGGCAACCAATCACAGCGAGCAGAACTGGACACATTCCTTACAATCTTTATACACAACACAACCTAACCTAAGAGGCCACTATTAAAAACAGGCTGTATTCTTATGCCTAAGTCTTTTTTTTTTTATCCTTAAACAGACCAAATCATTTATTTCGTATAATATTCCCCCAACTTTACCACGGTCTTTTACTATATCCTCTCTGAGTGACTGATGATAACGTCTACAGTGATTGGTAGTTATTTTGGGGCCTGTTTGCTCAGCCAATGAGGCGCCCCCAGTGTGCCAGACATACATCATTGTTTCTTTTTCTTTTTTCTTTTTTTTTTTTTTTCAAAGCCAAACCCTCAGGAAAGAAGTGAGTTGCTGCTGACTGCTGTTCAGCCTGAATAACAGACACATTCCGATTGCACTTTTCTTTTTTTTCCTCTTTTTATTAATGAGCACTTGATGTTTGGGCTGCTGCCAACTGCATTTAGAGCATTCTTAAGGAGGTCTGGAGACCTGCCAGACAGTTAGAGGAAGAAAATGGTCAAGCTATAGCTAAGAAAAGACAAAATATCTACACTCGACCTGAGAGTCTGAGTTCCCTTTGTCTGTTAGCAGGCATTGTACTTCTATGATGTAACTCTTTAGGAGAAGACCAAGGAAATTAAAAACAACTCAAGATCCTTGGCTCGATAATGCATCTTCATATCCCTGTGTGGATTTTTAGCATTTGTTTTTAATTCTTTGAGGTTGAGCTCTCGTACTGATTTTCTTTTTTTTTTTTTTGCCTTTCCACAGCTGCTTGTAGAGCCATGTGCCAGGTTGACGAGATTCAACTGCAAGAGTACTGATCTGGCCCGTACCTCCCCGACATCAGGACCAGACAAACACAAACTGCAGGATCCACCATTTCAACATGTCGTGGCCCGAGCTCAGTGTTCAGTCGCTCTGATTACCATTGAATGTTACCTTCGCTAACCTGCACTGTGGCCCACTGTGGACAAATGTTCCCCACCGGAGCATCAGTCATCATTGTGCAGTATGAAGGTACTGGCAAAGCGGTCCACTGCCTTGATTTTCCTAGCTGTTTCCAATAGACTAGGAACTGGATTCATTTTAGGGAACCACGGTGCTACAGAGTTTTGGCTCAACATCAACCATCAATAACCACTTTGGACTACTACTGTGGCTAAGCTGAGCCTGTGGAACTAGCCGTAAACACGTGCAAATTCTGGACTGCTTTATGATGGAATGAATGTTCTTACTTCTGCAGCTATTTCTTTTCTTTTTCTTACTTAACCTTCATTTAACCAGGAAGCCCCTTAAGATTGAAATCCCTTTTTAGGGGGGTCCTCGAAACTCTTTTGCAAATATCACAACATGGACTTCAAACTCCAAAAATCCACAGAGACCTTCTCAACCGTGCCAAAGGAGATGTCCCCAAATTACTTAAGTGGGACTGCAACTTTATCATTTTTGATACTCATGTAAGATGCCCTTGTCTGACTGTCTCCCACTCCCATCTCCCTACTTGCGTAGAAATCAACAACAAAAACGGCAAAACTGGGTTTGAGGATGCTCCACAAAAACAGTTTGAGGATCAGTTTACACCCAAAAATCTGAACCTTAATTAACAGAGGAGGAACCACAGCTGACCACAAATCAGTCAGATCACTGTGAGAGCGGTGTGTTTATACATTTCTCCTTGTGTTCTTTTAGCCTGCTGTACGTTTGTTTAATGAACCAATATCATGTTCTGTTTGCTTTTCTATGTCCGAAACAGTTTTCAGTGCCACTCTTCTTCTTTTTTTTTCTTTTTTTTTTTAAAGTTGTAACAGCTGTGTGTGACTTACCATGCTGATGTCCGACGTACTCTTTCATTGTTTATTTTTTTGATCCTGTAATTTGATTTTTGATCTGAGTGGCTAATCTGTATATAATGAAGTGGCTTGCATTTTAAAGCGATGTATTCGTTTTTCACAGGGCTGTTGGTGGAATTCTATACAGTATTGTTTTGTTTTATTGACTTTTTTTCCCCATTTGACCCTTACCTAATATGTACAGTTTTTGTACAGTGCGTATGTGTGGTTTTGTGCTGCTCTCTTGATTTTGATGACTGTGAAAGTTTGGGGTTAATCGTATTCACCCTTGACTTGACTCATTCCACAGTGTTCTGCAGTGGTCAGCGTGGCTCAATTGTTTGAATAAAATGTGCTTTCACAAAAACAAAAAAAAGAGTGTTTTATCAGAGAGATAATAATGTGAACATTGGTACATTTGAGTGCAAGAAGCGGTATTTTCACAATATTAGTTTCACGGCCACTAATGGCAACTACAACAATAGAATACCACCTTGAATAGAAAAGAACAATCTCTCGCTCGCTCTCTCTCCCTCTCTCTCTCTCTCTCATAAACTCAGCCAGATGTTGCCCAGTTTTCTTCCTCGGGGAATATGGGAGAATGGGGGTGGGAGGGCGGGGGAGGGAGGGGTTAAGTGAGGCATGGCGAGGGAGTGAGTGGGGATCAGAAATGTGGCTGAGCATGTTTTAAGCGTTCTCTGATGCAGCTGCAGCCTCTCTAGCATCTACCACAGTAACATTAGCTGGGAACATAACTCTAGAGTCGCTGGTATTTCACACTCAGCTGTGCCACAGGTATTCACAATATATTCATCTTAAGAGATGTATATAACATATATATAATATATAGACAAAAATATAGTTATATTGCATTAGTGCATCAGTGCTTATCTTGACCCAGATGAGCCTCTATTTGATTCAGGTGGGGAAAAAAAGGTCATAGAAAAAAAGTCTATCCAAAAAAGTAAACATTTTGAAACATGTCGAAAACACACAAAACTTGCACAGGAACATCGGCAGCGCATGAAAATAAGGTAGATGCGAAAATAAAGTGAAAAAGTGAAAACGTCATAGTTTTTTTAAAACTTTTTTCCCGTCCAAAATCTGACATAAAAAGCCTTAAAAAGCTTAATGGCCTTATGTCGGCCAAAAAAGCCAACATTTTCAAACATGATGAAAACACTCGAAACTCGCACAGGAGCATCGGCAGAGCCTAAAAATCGGGTAAATGCAAAAATAAAGTGAAAACAGCATTTTTTTTTTTCACGTCCAAAATCTGACATGAAAAGCCTTATGTCGGCCAAAAAAGTCAACATTTTCAAACATGTCGGAAACACTCGAAACTCACACTGGAACATTGGCAAAGTCTAAAAATAGGGTAGATGCAAAAATAAAAGGAAAAAAGTGAAAACTTCACAGTTCTTTTGGACTTTTACTGTTGTCCAAAATTTGACAAAAAACAATTACTATAGGCTTATGTCGGCCAAAAAAGTCAACATTTTCAAACACGTTGAAACCATTCAAAACTCGCACAGGAGCATCTGCAGAGCCTAAAAATAAAGGGTAGATGCAAAAATAAAGTGAAAACGGCATATTTTTGTTTTTCACATTTTTTGCAGTCCAAAATCGGACATAAAAAGTCTTATGTCGGCCAAAAAAGTAAACATTTTCAAACATGTCGGAAACACTCGAAACTCGCACAGGAACATTGTCATAGCCTAAAAATAGGGAAGATGCGAAAATAAAGTGAAACTGACATCGTTTTTTTTTTTACATTTTTGACGTTTAAAATCTGACATTAAACACCTTACTATATCGTTATGTCAGGCCAAAAAATTACACGTTTTCGTATATGCAGAAAACACTCGAAACTTGCACAGGAACATCGGCAGCACCTAAAAATAGGGTAGCTACAAAAATAAAGTGAAAAAAGTGAAAATGTCATAGGGTTTTTTTTATTTTTATTCCATCCAAAATCTGAAATAAAAAGCCCTACTTATAGCTTGTCGGCCAAAAAAGTCATCATTTTCAAACATGACGAAAACACTCGAAACTCATACAGGAACATCGGCAGAGCCTAAAAATTGGGTAGATGCGAAAATAAAGTGAAAAAAGTGAAAACATATATATTTTTTTTTTACTTTTTTTCCATCCAAAATCTGAAATAAAAAGCCTTACTATAGCGTAATGTCGGCCAAAAAAGTAAACATTTTCAAACATGTCAAAAACACTTGAAACTCGCACAGGAACATTGGCTGAGCCTAAAAATAGGGTAGAGACGGAAAAATGGGAAAAAGGGAAAACTTCATAGAATAGCATGTCGTCCAAAATTTGGCAAAAAACGCCTTACTTTAGCCTTATGTTGGCCAAAAAAGTCCACAATTCCAAGCATGTCGAAAACACTTGAAACTGGCACAGGAACATCACCAGTGCCTAAAAATAAGGTAGAGGCGGGGAAAAAATGAATAAAAGTGAAAAATGTCATAGTGTAGCATGTCGTCCAAACTATGACAAAAAAGTAAAAAAAAACATCAAAACATACATATAAAAACATCAGAAATGCGCAAGTATATGCCTCAGGTGAAATATAAAAAAAAGTGTAAACATGTCATGATATAGTACGAAGTCTAACATCCAGCGATTTAACTCAAGCGATAAAAAAATCAAAAAATGTCATAGCAATTTGACCAAAAACGTCATAGTATAGTATGACAAAAAAGTCAAACATTTTAAAGCGTCATATGATGCATAAAAACACCAAAAAGGTGTTGTCCAAAAAAACTGCAGAAATGTGCAAATATATGATTGAAAAAAGCGAAAAAAAAACTTCCTGCATGTTGCCATTTAAACTTTGCCCAAAAACGTCCAAAAAATATAGTATAGTGTAAGCAAAAATGTGGGAAATGTGGTTGTGTGAGCTTCTGTTTAGATGTGTTTGTGTGGCGTGTGTAAATGTTACCTGTTGTGCGTCAATGTTACCTGTGTACACGTGTCTCTGTCTGAGTGTGTGAGAATGTGTTTGTGTGTGAGTGTATCAGTGTAACCTTCCGCGTCACTGAAATCATCATCATGTCCCCACAGGGATAGAAAGAAGACGAGTGTTTGATGAGCTGATTAGATGCACCTGTCCACCAACCTTTTTTTTTTTTTTTTTTAGCGCCAAAAGGCTTTGCGGAACACACAGATAACGTAAAAAAAATGACTGCGATACGGCGAGTTAAATGACCCACATGTGTGTTTTCTCTCAGGAGTCAGAGCGCTGATTCAACATTGGAGTTGGGGGAGAGGGCTCCTCTGGTCATTTGAGGTGTCACTGTGGAAAAACAGGAAAGGCTCAGCCATGCATCAGACCTATAAGACGGACTACGCTTGACTACAGCGAAAATGCCAGAATAAAGGTGTCCGCCTGCCTCTTTATCTGGGCACACGGCCAAATATCGAGGCGACTCACCCCATCCACTCATTTAGATAATTGTTTTACTCCTTTGACTGGCTGTTATTCTATCTCCATTTCCTCAATCCAGATGACGTTCTGCCCAGCGGAACCGAAAAACAACGCCGCTTTCACCCTTCACTGCCTCCCCCTGTGCATGGGCTAAACACAGTGAAAAATCTACAGTGACACACGTGAAACGGTTACACGCTTTGCCCCCCTGACAGACGCACAACGTAGTTTTGACGGAGGGGGGGAATAAAACATGGAAGTGGAAGGCGACGGATTCCTGCAGCGTGTTTTGAGCTTATGTGCCATAAAGTAATAATTACCGTAATGACCGTATAGTGCTCTCAGGCCTTCGGGTGATGAGAGGAGTCTGTGTGAGTGCACGTTGTGGACCTGCTAGTCTTGATTTTTTTACTGAGGTGGTAACTCGATCTGGTGCCCGTGAAAATCCTAACTCTGCCCTGCTATGGATGGGGCAATAGCCTCGGGTGCTTAATACGTTTATTTTAGGAAATAGAGAGGCTTTTGTTTCAGTCTCTTCCGCCTGCATCTCTCCTTCTTTCCCTCCACAGTTGTTCTTGTACCTCCTCTCAAATCCCTTACTTCTTCAGAGTTGGTGAGTGGCAGGAGTGAAAAAAGGGGAGATCTGATGAGAAATGTGAGGCGCATGCGCCATCCGGAGGTTTTGCGCTGCGCATCCACGCTGCAGTGCGCCAGTCGGTGAGAGGAGGCGACTGAAGCAGGTGAGAGAGAGAGAGAGAGAGAGAGAGCGAGGGAGAGAGAGCGAGAGCGAGGAGCGCAGAGAGGGCGAGAGACTTCTGTGCAAACACATGCACACAGACACACTCACGGACACACACAGACGGTGTGGCGAAGACGACGGACTTGGAGCCGCTGTCGTTCACACACCGAGCTCTGGTCCTCCCCCCCTGGCACCGTGCGCCCTCGCCAAGCCGCACTGTTTGGACATAGTCGGCGCGGAAAGTTTTTTGGAGCATACTGTCTGGAGCCGATTAATTGTTGCATCTGTTTTTTTTTTTGTTTTGTTTTGTTTTTTTTCCTTTTCTTTTTTTCTGCTTTTGCCAGGCGGACAACTCGCTGTTTTTGCACGTGAAGACTTTTAAGCCGAGCTGAGGAATTGTCACAGTCGCCTTGTTGTGTGTGCACAGCATGGAAGGTAAATTGACAAGTCGTTTGTGGCGAGGCTCACCGTGTGGATCTTTCCGCAGGTAAAACGCGCTATGACCTGAGCGTGTGAGCGGCTGGATTTAATGCTCACAACCGCAGATTTTGTGTAATTTAATGTTTTGTTGTGATCCATCTTAGCTTCAACCTGGAGCAGGCTTCACTTTAAAAGGAGCTGCAAAAGTAGGCCACTTTTTCTTAATAAGAAGATAATCGACAAAGTACATGCGACGTTTTCGCCGGTGTCACTCTGGGCTGCCGTCGATGCTTTTTTTGTCAACACTTACCACAAAGTCACACACTGAGGAAGGGACTGATCATAAACCCCACACTGTCATTGGACATTGTCTTAATCTGGCTGCCCCTCGCCAGCCCACGAAGCTGTTTGGCGCATTCCCTGATTTTCTGGGCGTCCGTGTTCACCCTACAGCAGACCTAAAGGAGTTCGAGTCTTCGCGTTAAGACTTTCTTTGCCCCAACAAAGCACTTTCCAAGAGATCCGGACCAAACCACCAGACTTGTCCTCAGCACAGCGCGAAGGGAAATCATAAATCCACCTGGTCTGCACTGGGATTATTGGTTTGATATCGTCTGCAGAAAGTGGATTACAACTTCTAACGGGCTGTGATCCCTGGTGAGTAGTTCCCTCTGGGTCCTCACAGTTTACCCAAGTTTCCATGCAGCTTTTACCAGGGGAATGTCTTTTCTGTGGACATTCAGTGGACTTGTGCTGGTTGTTGGATTTGGATAAAAGTTCCTGACAGATGTGATGTGTGAAACATGCTCCCACCCCCCCTTTCTGGTCACTGCTTAGAGTACCATCCTCCATCAGCGTCCTGAAATGAACATCAAAATGAGGGGATTGCACGTTAAGGTTTACATGAAATAATTATAAAATATTCGAATCTTTCCATGTTATCGTTAACAGGATCTATTTCAAGTCAGCCAATTAGCATTGTGCTGCTGCTGCTCTTTTTCACATCCGTGTACCTGGCTCCCTCTCCTGGTTTCATTAAACACCAGAACAGGCACAGACACTCACCCGTGTGCACTAATAACGCGGATAAGATTACACAAATCTGTCAGTAAATTTGGTAAAAGCTGATTTTTTTTCCATGAAATTGTTTTCCCTGAAATTTAGATTTTAATTAAATATCGTTTTATTTCCAGTATTCTGTTAATTAATTCCAAATCCACACGCCCAAAATCTTAAACATGCAGGCCATACAAACAATATATATTTTCGCTTCAAAATGGCTCAGCCACTCATTAAAAAATATTAAATTTACGACCTTAAGGATATTCCGTTCAAAGTGCTCTCTAATTTGTTGCAAACAACATTTAGATGCTATTGTGTTTTATTGTAATGCTAATTTAGATACTTCAAGCCGGATAACCCTTTTTTATGTGGAAAAATATGCAGGCCGATATTTGACTGAGGTGATTTTTATTTCCCAGTTTCAAAGACCTGATATGCTGCCCATTTTTTCTGTAACTTTCGTTGGTTTGAGCGTAATGGATTTGAGACATTTGACATTGCCTATAAAAGGCTTCCAGCGAGATAGCAGGCGCCCGATGTTTTATCATTTTGATGGTGGTATTGTGGAAGTGTTCTCTTCCTGTGATTTGTTCAATCTGATGCCACTATGACCGAACGGAATCGTCTGGAAAGTCAGTCATCTGATCAGGTCCTAGGAAAACTTCAGTGGGGTCAAATCGTTTGTAAGGGTCACGGAGCTCAGGATTTACGCAGCGTTAAATGGAGATGCCAAATTCACCATTGTACATTTCATATGAAACGAAAGAGTAGTGTGCAGTGTTAAAACGCTCTTGGCACTGGAACGAATAAAATAATATCTGCATGAGATTCATTTATACTTAATAGACTCCCCTTTAGCTTTTCTTGGAACGAATTATTTCAGCTCTCTACCGTGATTGGCCGAGAGTCCATAGATTACCTGCGCGCACCTGTACCTACTTGCCATTGAATTAAAATAGGAATACGCACAAACATCTGGCACCCCCAGTTTGGCGCAGAACTAACATTAAATTGAAGATCTTAGATAAAACGCCGTCCATTTTCATACCCTGGCGGCTTTAACCAACTCAACCTTTGGTTAAAATCGGTGTAAAACCGCCACCCTCTAAGGACTAGCGCTGTAATTTATCTGGATGAGCTACAAGGAACATAATATAACCTCAGCAGCTATGAACTGAGTCGGCGCACAAAATGAAAGCACATGCTCGGGTGTGCGTTTTTACGCGCGTGTGTGCTTGGGGAATGATGGCGAAGTTGGCCTCGTCTTTAATGAGTATTCGACAGGCCCAAGTCTCCACGACACAAGGCTGGAAAATAACGCAGCATGACAAATTAGAGCTGCTCCCAGACCCAGTTTTCACACACGGCCCAACTGAGAGGTTGGCACATGGTTTAACTCGGAAATTTAGTGGTAATTATTTTTAACTGATTTTTTGCCCGCATGGCAGCCAAATTCTATCACCAACGCTGCGCTGTTGTCTGAACAAAATTGACCCTTTTTTCACTTTTAATTCCATATTTCGTTCTAGGCGAAAGGCTGCAAACTATAACCAGCAATCATCCGCTGACGTGGCTCCTTACAAGCCGATCCACGGTCATCTAATTGGCAAAATATGAAAACGAGTTTTTTAAAAATAAGTATGGAGTGACACGACCATTATTTATCCAACTAAATATTTAATAACCTAAACACGTCTTGATGCTCGAAAAAAAAGTAAAAAAAAAAAAAAGAACTCCAACACGTCGTCTTTTTAATTTCGGCATTTTTTCTTCTTCCTTGATCCAATTTAGATGTTTCCAATCAGCTATAATGAAAACTGATTTTACAAATTTGTGTAACCATGTTGTTATTATTTCACAGGCATGTTTCGGATTTGCAGAAATGAACAAAATCATATCTTGTCAGCAGTATTTTATACAGTCAAGCCTGCCATTGGTAGAGAAAGAAACAATAGGAATACAAACAAAAATACCATTGAGATTAAATTCCTTTTGTTTAGGTCCAGGATGAAAAAAAAAAAATAACGGTTTGCGTGGAATTGAGATGAAGTAATTTTTTAACGTTAAATATTTAGGCTGAAATGTATTTAAAATAAGGTACAAACACACACATACAAATATAATATTATGTCTGACTGGGCCTCGCTCAACCCTGCTGTATCACTGTCTTTGTGCCTCTCTAACTTTGAGTAAAGTAAACTGTCAGGAATGTGCCTAGGTTGGGTTTCATGGTCATTGTGTCTTCCCCGGTTGTTTGTCTATCAGTCTTGTGTGATTCACACTCAGACCTGCTGCCAAATGACTGCTGTGGAAGCACTGATGGCCTCAGGACACACACACACACACACAAAACGTTCCATTTTGATCCAGAGGCCTACAGCTGACATTTTCCTACGTTGCCACCGTACATTTTGGCATTGCATGTCTTTCTCTGTATTACGCACCATGAACTGAGTGTGAGAGACAAAACATCCAGACAGACAGGCACACTGACATGCATCCTGTTTTCTGTCCTCCCTCAGATCAGCGGCAGCATGAACCTGAGGCTGGGCTGTGTGTGTCGGCCAGTGTGCTGGCCCCATGGCAGCGTGTTGGACTCCAGACACTGTGTCTTTGCCCTCACACTCCTCACACTCCTGATGCAAGTGGTGGTGGAGGCCAACTCGTGGTGGTATGCATTTTCTCTCTCTCCTCTGTATGCGCAGGATTCCTGTGCACGTCCAACTGTAGCGTGTACACTTGTCACGTGGACATTTTCAAGTGGACATTTTCAGCGTTCTAAATGTGTTTTCCTCTCTGTTCACTCATTCATGAATCACCACAGTGCAGCGGCACCTGAAAAGACTTGGATAGATATTGATTCTGAGGAAAAAAAATCATATCGGTGTTTATGTTTGCCTTTTTAGTGTCTGGGTCAATTATCGACTTGTGTGCGCATGCTTGCTCAGTAATCCTGCTCAATTTCAGTTGCTCAACGTATGAAGTAATGCACCATGCTCACTGGCACATTAACCTTTCAGGAATAACTGTTTCTCCCTTCTTTTCTGTCTTCACTTATTGCCAAACCAAAATTATGAATATTATAGAAAACATAGCGCGCTGTGGTCTATGACTCGGTGTCAAAATATGTGCAAACACGAACACAGAGTTTGGAATACACATGTGTTTGTGTGTACGTGCGAATTGGCATGTTCCGCTGCAATTTCAGGAAATGTCTGAGCATGCTGAACTTAAAAGTACTTCTAATAGGGTTGTTTGCTATTTACCAGTCACCATAGAAGCACCACTTTAACCAAATCCCAACTCCTCACATCCTGTGGATGTCCGTGTTTTGGTTTGATTGTGCACTTATTTGCATGTATTTGTGTATTCCAACAGGAGGGCTTGTTCAAGCATGTTCAGTAAACTCACACTTCCTGTGTATGATTCTTATTTACTTCGAACCAGCAGATCAAAGCGAGCAGTGACATCATGTGGTGACGGCCCAGTGATTTGAAAATAGTCATTTAAACAATTCATTTGGGCAGGATTTCTACTCATAAACATATTTTCATAGGTGCACCTCAGTCGGCGACTACATTAAAGTGGCTGTAATAAGTAGATTCGAGGATCCAACTGAGGACTCGCACATTACCACAGGCCTTTTGGAAAGCTGAGTTTGGCGCACAAACTGTGTGTGTGTGTGTGTGTGTGTGTGTCTGTCTTTGAGTTTCCTCTTTGAGAGGACACACAGGTGTGAATGATTTAGAGTGTCCAAGCGGAGGGCCTACTGACACTGTGTGTGTGTGTGAGCGAGAGGGAGAGCATACGAACAGTGTGCTTGTTGATTTTTTTTTCTTTCTTCTTCTGAAAACACACACCACATATGCGCACAAGCACACAGTCTGCGTTCCCTCGCTGCTGCATTTCCCCAGTTGATCAGGTTACACTGGGGGCTAATTGTCTCTCTCTTGGGACTCAGGGATGGGCTCCTCTAATTGTCCTGCGGCCTGGAACCAGATGCTTATACTAGTTTTCCTTCTCGCTGTGTGTTTTCAACTGTGTTTGTCCCGGCCTTTTTTTTTTTTTTTATTATTATTTTTTTTTATTTCTCGTTTCTCCACAAAAGCTTTTACTTAGTGTGAGGGAGGGGGAAAAAAATCAATTGTGACAAACCATTCAACATTGAGTAAAAATGGATGGAGTGGGCATAGTCTGCGTTGTCGGATATTACCAAATATCACTCGAGACAGCGCTTTCCAAGCTAAAGTTGGGTCCGGGCACGACACCACAAGGTCACAAGACAAATCTGAAGGGTTTATGAGCTCTTACAGGGTTGGATGGAAGAAAAATCACATTTCTGCCTCACAAATCAAATTTATACTGGAGAGTTTCTGGCTCTTACGGTACCCTAATAAAAATGATTAAAATGAAAGGGAACATCACTCACTCGTTAAAGAGCCCAAAGGCGCACAGTATTCATACTGTGACGAAAGTCTCTGTAAACTTTGAATATCGCAATGAGATTGGGAACTAGTGCTCCAATTCTTTTTGTTATGGCTTTCGTATTTACCACATTCTTTAACTTAAAACATTCGCCGTTTCCTCTTCCCGACACCCGAATGAATGCTTCCGAGTATTGCGTGCCAGTTCCAGTCTCAGTCTCAGCAGTGTCCCGTATTTACCACATTCTTTAACTTAAAACATTCGCCGTTTCCTCTTCCCGACACCCGAATGAATGCTTCCGAGTATTGCGTGCCAGTTCCAGTCTCAGTCTCAGCAGTGTCCCCCCCCCTCCCCCCCATCCTGTAACTAACCGCCAATTTCAATGTTTAACATAGCTTCATCCGTGAGCGGGTGAAAAACCAGTCAAGTGAAATCAGCTGATTGGGAATTTGGCCTGAAAACTTTTTTGGCCTTTTTCATTATAATCCAACATGAGTTTAAAACGACTCTCGCGCATCTCTTTCATCCAGGTCTCTGGCCATGAACCCTTTGCTGATCCCGGAGGCCTACATCATCGGTGCCCAGCCTTTGTGCAGCCAGCTGGTGGGCCTGTCACAGGGCCAGAAGAAGCTGTGCCAGCTCTACCAGGACCACATGCAGTACATCGGTGAAGGGGCCAAGACAGGCATCCGAGAGTGCCAGTACCAGTTCAGACACCGGCGCTGGAACTGCAGCACGGTGGACAACTCCTCCGTCTTTGGACGGGTCATGCAAATAGGTAATAAAGTAGGCTAATATATGCGTTCCGATACATTTGCACGTATACATATTCCATTGGAGCATATACATAAACCCACAGGAATTCAATATGGATATACACTCAGATGTGTTAACATCTGTCAACACGCGCTCATTTTTTTTTCTTTTTTTTTGCAGCACATATGCACCGGTGTAATTTAGTGACCATGCATTATATGTCTCGCCTTTCTTCATTCTTCCACGCTTTGACTCCCTGACCTTCTGTTGCGCGTCTGCAAAAGTGTGCGTAGGAAACGTACAGGGCTGCTGATTCTCAGCAGCTGTGTGGAGGGAATAGTTGGTGGGTGAGGTTGCTGGATAAATCACATGTGGCTTTGGCCTGCTACACCAGCTCCCGACACGGAGCCGGAGGGAGGCAGGGAATCTGCTTTTCCCCTGATGAATGGGAGACAATCTAACACAAACACACACACACACACAGTACATATAAGCACTCACACACACTGGAGCGTATTCGCTGCAATGTATTTATAAGTAATAGGAGTGCAGTGAGTGTATACACCAACCTATCAGTTTGTCAGAGATTACACTGCGCGTGTTCAAATTGATGCACTGTGCTCTAATCTCTTCTAGAACAATCCAAGGGCTTTTGCCAACCTTTCTTGAGCACAATACATCCATACCATGCCACACCACAGCATACCATGGTTTGTTTGAGTTTTCTTTGGATGTTTGCCTTCCCCTCGGGGGCTAATGTAAAGGTGGTTTACCATTTATTGAGCGTAACGCTCTCTCCGGCTGAATAACAATGAATCTATACAAGGTCTGTGTTGGGATCACCGCGGCAGGACTGGCTAGCCAGCGGAAAACACATATTGTTTTGTGTATTTCATAGCCGTCAGCATTTTTGATTTCTTCTGACTCCTGCACATGCAGGAAGGTACAGATTCATTATGGTCGTACATTTTAAGGGGTCACTCAAAAAATATGCATACAGTATACATCCCTCGCACTCGTATTGCACAAAGAAAGTTTCGCTTTCTCATCTGTCCATATTATGAAATATCCACCTCTAAGTTTTCTGCTCCTACCCTAATGAAATTATTGGGATAAATGGTGAGTGGAATTTCATTTGCGGTGCTCCGAGCTTTAAAAATAACATTTAATGCACGCAGCAGCAACTCGCCTTTCCAGAAATAATATTCCAGTTGCTCTGGGTACTACACATAATAAGCTGTCAACTGTTTTCATGGTGACAATTTTCTTTTGGTAGTTCCACTGAAAACCGATCACACCTAAGTCTGCGGATGACATTGTTTTTGGAAAAACATTGTTTTTGGAAAGAGAGGTTATTGGTCAGTGTAAAGCTTTGTGCGCCCAAAACAAAATGTACTTACGTTCTATTGGGTTAGTGGCAGAAATCTCCGATGGATAACTCAAAACCTTGGCATATGAAGTCAATTATCAGCATCGAAAGTTACGCAATTGGGGGGGGGGGGAGGGGATAAAGGAGACCCAACCAGACCCGGGGTCTGAAAGTTACGCAATTGGGGGGGGGGGGGGGGGATAAAGGAGACCCAACCAGACCCGGGGTCTGTTCTTGGCGATTCTGCCCGTCTGCTTATCCCCAGATAAGTCGGCCTTGAGGCCTCCTAGGCAGCCCTTCTCCCACTGCCCGCCCCCCTCCGCAACTTTGCTTCCATCTCAGACCATTTTAGGGCCAAGTAAACATGTCCTCCTCTGTGCCGTGTGTCCGTCTATGTAAACGCCCATCTTAATGTCTGTCTGCTGGCTTCGGACACTGCTGGTGATTTAAAGTTAAGCTCCAGGTGGTGCTGGCGTGGTTGGGTTCAGACCCTCAGGACGGGAGAAGGGAGGCTCTAGTGTGGGAGAGGCGTCTGTCTGACTCCAGGTCCTATTAGGCCAATATCCTTACGTTGGTTGACGTCCATGAATAAATCAATCGCTCGCCGATCACCTCCTGCCAGAGTTTCCCACCTGGGCTTCCTTCGTACTTTCCAGCGGCTTTCTCCATTGGTCTTTCCTCTTCTCCATCATTGTCCTTTCTCTCCCTTTTGTGATGTTAAATGCACGCATGTGTCCTCTTTTCCATTTTGCTGGCTTTCTTCCGACACTGTCTTTCTCTTAACTTATCTCTTCTGTCATCTTTTCATTCTCCTCCGTCATCTCCCGATCTCTGTCCATCTGTTGTTGTCATTATATGGTTCTCTCTGAAGGTTTAGCTCAGCAGGTATATGAGCTGTGCATTTTTATTTCATAGCAACCCCCGTCTTCAATGTCAGCGGAAAGCCTAATAGTTATGTTGTCCGTTTCCCTTCTCATTGCTTATCTCCCCATCTTGGTTTTCTCCCGTAGTCTGTGGCTTGTACAGTAATTGATAGTAATGGACAGAGGATTTGGTGACCGAAAAATGCGCTTATGCCTGTGTTTTTTTTTTGTTTTTTTTTGTGTTTTCTAAAATTCCCAACCTCCTGTCTCCATGGAGGAAATGCGAGGGTAGAAACGGTGGGGGTTAATGAGCAGTGGCTCCGGCATCTCTGTCATGACAGATCAAATACAAGAATCATTGTCATTTTCAATTTGCTTGAAATGGCAGCTGCTTGTTCGTAAGGATCTCTGTCACTAGAGGGCGCTCTCTTCTCTCTGGCTGAAGCCCAATAACAGCAAAGCAGATTTCACTGTTCAAAAAGGATGGTGATGAGGAGCCTGCGGCCCTCGGGCCGAAGTGCTCCATAATCTGAAGTGTACGGCGAAGGCTGTCAGATGACATCACCTATCATAACACCGTGTACATTCTTCAGGAAAAAATGACAGCGAGACAAATTGACTTTCGAATAAATGCACACGCCTGACCTACGGAAACAGAGGAGGTGGACGGATTGGCCCCATGATAAAACTGCATTTTTAAATTGCCTCGGCCATTGTCTCTGACCTGACCACCTTCCTGTTTTTGCGTGTCCACAGGCAGCCGAGAAACAGCCTTCACTTACTCCATCAGCGCGGCGGGGGTGGTGAACGCCGTGAGCCGGGCCTGCAGGGAGGGGGAGCTCTCCAGCTGCGGGTGCAGTCGGGCGGCTCGCCCCAAAGATCTGCCCCGGGACTGGCTGTGGGGCGGCTGCGGCGACAACCTCAACTATGGCTACAGGTTCTCCAAGGAGTTCGTGGACGCCCGTGAGCGGGAGAAGAGCTACCCCAAGGGCACGTATGAGAGCGCGCGGCTGCTGATGAATCTGCACAACAACGAGGCCGGAAGGAGGGTAAGACGCTGGGATGGCACTCGCCAAAAGGTTTTTTTTTTTTTTTTGATGTCGACTGAGCTAAGCAGACCGCTTCGAGTGCGGGCCCTAGAACGAGAGAAAAGTGGAGAGTTTGGAAGTGAGACAATTCAGGTCAATCAGGAGAGCTCTCAGCTGATCATCTGCGGAACAGCGCCGTGCGCTCGCGCCTCCTGAGGCTTTGATCTGTGGGGAGACGGAGGCGGCTCTGGGGATTTCTTTTCCTTTCCAAACATCTTGAAACCACCTCAAAGGAAACGTAATACCAGATATATCTGTGGCCAGGCTGTTCTCTTTCAAGTAGGACAAATGAGTGGACAACATCTTAGTCAGTGCACCACCCCACCGGAGGCACCGACAGTTTTCTTGGCAAAGTAATGCCCCGTAAGATCGTGAGCCACATCTTGTGCAAATATTTATGTAGACAGGTCAAATTAGAAACACAAAGCACGTGTCATTTTGACATGTTCATTTTCTACCCAAATATACGCAAGCTATACCAATTCTCGTCCGTTTAAGTAACCCCGGCATTTCTTCTCCCTCGTCCATCCGCTTTCAGACCGTGTCGGACCTTGCCCATGTGTCCTGCAAATGCCACGGGGTGTCGGGCTCCTGCAGCCTGAAGACCTGCTGGCTGCAGCTGGCCGACTTCCGCAAGGTGGGCGACGCGCTGAAGGAAAAGTACGACAGCGCCGCCGCCATGAAGCTGAACACGCGCGGCAAGCTGGTGCAAATGCACAGCAAGTTCAACGCGCCCACGAGCCACGACCTGGTGTACATCGAGTCCAGTCCGGACTACTGCCTGAAGAACCAGAGCACGGGCTCCCTGGGCACAGTGGGGCGCCTTTGCAACAAGACCTCAGAGGGCATGGATGGGTGCGAGCTGATGTGCTGTGGCCGCGGCTACGACCAGTACAAGGCCCAGATAGTGGAGCGCTGCCACTGCAAGTTCCACTGGTGCTGCTACGTCAAGTGCAAGCGCTGCACCAAAACCGTAGACCAATTTGTCTGCAAGTGAGAAGAGGAGCCCGTGCGCTTGCTCGCAGGCCACGGGAGTAGAAGAGCAAAGGAGGCGCTCACGGTGAGAGAATGGAAGAAAGAAACTATATAAATTATATTTATAGAGTTAAACAATTATGCCATTGCAAAAAGACTGACTTTTTTTTTTTTTTTTCAAAAAAGAAAAATCTTATGTCTTCAGAAACTGAGAGTATCGTGAAATATTTATTTTGAGATTGCTTTGTTATATTTTGGGCCCGGTCATCACCAGCTGATTTTTAACCCCTTCTAGTGCCTAAAAAGGGTCGGAAATCTTCCCTCAACCCCCCCCCCCTTGCATTTTTTTTAAATTTTCAAAATCCCTTTTAATGTCAGGTGGTTCACACTGATTGCAAAATTGGACCGCGTTTCCCGTTCTTTAAAGAGAGTAGAGTCTGATATTTGTGGCATAGTTGACCAGAACGGCCTGATTCGGCCTGTTGGAGACTGACTGTGAGAGGACAACCCTGCGCTCGCCTGGACAGATACGTTTTGGGTGGGCCCGGCCCAAAAGAACAGCCTTTACCTTACCCCTCTCTCATCAAATGTAGAATAAGGAACACTGTTGGTTCGCTCCAGTTCTTGGAGTACCATGGCTACAATAAGAGGGCTTTTTGGGGGATTGGGCCATTTATTAAGCTGTCCCAAAAGCCTTCGAGTTCCCCAGGTGCTGCAACAAGCCCTTCGTCATTATGCACTTTGCCACAGATTCTTAAACCTGTCTGTTTGTGTCTGTTCAGCTGTTCTTTTGTTTTTACTACAGTGCATCAGCAAATATATCAATATTATAGCTTACATTCTTTTCCATATTAATTCAGATTATCCATTTAACAATATTCTACAATACTTAACATGGTTTGAATATATATGGGCAATGTTGTGGTTACAGTGGTGAAATATTCAATGCTCTGTGTATATAGTATGTCTATCCAACCAATCAGTAAAATGTATTTATTTTCTTTAACCACATCCTCCTCTAAGCTTAAAACAGAAAAGCGTTTCCATCTGAGCTCCATATTAAGTCGGACATCCCCGTGTTTTGGAGTCACCTTTTAAAAAAATTTAGTCCTCACTATTGCGGCTCTTCACTGTTTTTTTTGGTTTTTTTGGTTTGTTTTTTTTTTAAAGGGAAAAGCACCTTATTGTTTTCGAAACACACTTTTTTTTTTTTCTCACTCACGTTCAGTTTGTACACACATAAACCACAGATGTTCCGATTCTATCATCGCCACAAATTTCCAAAACCACTCAGTAAACTGCTCACTATCCCTGTGATGATTCTCAATAGACAAAGAATTCCTACCAATCCAATCCAATGTTGTATATTTATAAGCTTCTCCATGAATTTGAGGTTTGTTAAACGTAATGTGTTATAGCTGATGTTTTGTTACTTTTTACAAATTGGCTCAATGTTCTACTTTGTTTCAATAAATATCAAATGTAAAACCAGCAGTGAAGTAGTCACTCACAGTATTTATAAGTTTTGATTGTTTTCTTTGGACATGAACCTTTTTCCACTCTACGTACACTTTGCTTAAAATAATACGTTTTCCTAAAAGGGGGCCTTGGAAGAGATGTGACTACTGTCTCTAAAAAATGACATGTCCCAAAAATTCTTTTAAATCATACAGTATTTCCGGGGGGCGGGGAGGTTCTGTTCCAGTTTTATTCCGCACCCAGTCGTCCCTGTGACATTCTGTTTTAGACGTGGAGTGAATAAAGACTTGGAAGGTTTGCTTGGGAGCTTTGGAAGATGGTCTGGAGGTTTGGTGTCTCTCGACGGTGGGGGTGGGGGGGGTGTGGTGGGCTTGAGGTTGTATTAAAAGCGCAGACTTGGAAGGTTTGCTTGGGAGCTTTGGAAGATGGTCTGGAGGTTTGGTGTCTCTCGTGGGGGTGGGGGGAGGGGGGGGGGTGGGCTTGAGGTTGTATTAAAAGCGCCCCTCAACAATCCAGTGACGGTGGATCAGTTAATGGAATGATTAATCATATAGTGTCAGGAGGGGGATGGGGGGGGGGGGGGGGGGGGGGGGGGGGGGGGGGGGGCTGTCTGGCAGACGACTGGGCCGTGTCAGAGACTGCCGAAGCCGGAGAGGAGATGCAGAGAACAGGAGAGAAGATTGGGTAATGAGAACCGGGGGACTCCACGAGGGCTGGATGAGAGGGGGGTAATAAGGAGAGGAGAGGCCCAAGGGAGGGGAGCCGGGAGAAAGTGCTTTAAGGAACGTAGAGCTGAAGGACTTTCATTACAGTGTAAACGCTCCTGACATTGACTAATATTTACACAGGTAAAATGATACTGACTTTAGGAGCACATCCCATATGTGACCCTGTCGATTGGCCCCATATGTGTGTACTTGCATACGCTATGCACCCTCTTGCACAAAACGTGTTACATCATGACAAGTGTTTACATTTCTGATTGGTGTCACGCAGGCCAATATGCATAAGGAGGAGATAGGAAACTTAGCAAGACGGGAGTCAGATCGAAAGAGAGGTCAAATGTTAAAAAAAAAAAAAGACTCAGAGGAGCCAAGGGCCAGCAAGAGGTTTTATATCTTTGAACTTTCTGTCAACGGCAGGGTTTATAAGGATATGAAATCAGCCTTCAACTCTATTTCTCGTGTACATGGAGGTCAGAAAAACCACTTTCACACGCTGGACAGGGCTCCTTCGCATGTCTGAGTGACTGACTGACTCCATACCAGCAGGACTCGTCTGTGGCATAAACAGAAATCCAGGTGCACAGCAAGCGGGTGAAACGTGAAACCACCAGGTGCACAGGTATGACATATGTGACACACTGGTTTGGAGAAAAAAGAGGCACAGACTCTTCCAGATGTTCAAACAAAATACGGCGTTGAAAAAACAAAAAAAACAACGCGCTTTTGGCAGGCTCTCACCTTCGGTTTGACAGGTAATGCGGGCAACTGCGTAAATGTTTACACGCCTGCTCTGCCGAGAATAGCAGCTTCTTTTTGTGGCTGTGGTCACAGGGTGATAAGGTTGCGAGTGAGGTTTGCACACACAATTAACTGTTCACCACAAGAGCACTTTGTAGCTTCAAGAGTACACCCACCCTTGATTGAAGATTGAAGTGACCAGCAGATATTAAAACAAAACAAAAAAAAAATGGCATCTGTATGCTCCCGGCAGTTTATCTAAGAAATCAACAGGCTGTCTTCCATCGATCTCAAATTAATGTTATATGTTCTCCCTTATATGCTGTGATCTCATTTTCACACGGAAATTTAAAGCATGAGTTGACAGAAAGTTTGTTTTTTGTTTGTTTTTCCCCCAAAAAACAATATTTAAGGCTTCACCTACTTAAAATGTTGAAATATGCAAATTGCATGGCATTCATCATGGGCGAAGATGACAATTAGGACAACGGAGAGAACGGGTTGCATTAAAACGGAGGTTCACACAGCCACGGAAGTGGTTTGACTCCATTCTTCTCCAACATGGAAATTCCTTTGAGGTTCTTTAGGACGAGTACGTGACAAGTTGTGTTTTCCTAAAACAAAGCAGCTGCTTGATATGAGGCAACTTCCCTCCACTGAGGCCAGGTCCGCTGACCACAACTCTATAGATTCATAAATATTTTTTGGATGCCGTTCCTGTTGTGGAAAAGGCTGAACTAATGTTCTACTGTAAAAGGAATATACCAGGCTACACATATTGATATGATACATCTCCGCATTTCACCATCTGTGAAACAACACCTCAGCTTGAACTTTCTCTTATATGTTGTTTTTTTTTTTTTTTTTAACCACAACACATAGACCCAGGGTGCATAGAAACAATCTTAATCCAGTTGGCTTGCAGTACCTCACACTGCACATGCGAGAGCATCACAACAGGATCACTGATCAGTGCCGGTCAGCTTGGCTTTACCAGAAATCATGAGCTGTCAGTGCAACGGCTCTGGCAAAGCTCTCCAAGAAAAAGTATAGCTTGTTCCATTTCGCACTTTGTACTGCAAACCTCGCAGAAAGCAAAAACTGGGCCAAAATAAGAGCACTCAGCAGAGCTGCATTTAGAGCTATTTGGGATTGCGGTTGTGTGTTTTAGCGAAAGAGGGCAGGACACCGCACTGTGACGTCGCAAACAGTCTGCACTAGATCATAGGGATGGGTCGGTGCCACAGTTTCCGCCTCCCCCCTCTGCCAGTTCTATACCAGTCACCCCCTCCCCCCCTTCCAAAACCACTCGCACCACAAGTTGTTTCAATAGGGCACAACTCCGACTGAAAATAGAGGGGTTAAACATAGAGGTCACTGTTTCTCAATGTGCATGACTGGGGCTTTTGTGTGTATGTGCTTGTGTGTGAGTGTGAGTGTTAGGGGAGGGAGAGAGAGAGAGAAAGATGACCACTAAAAAAAATGAACACCTCGTATGTGTTCCACTGTTTCCCCAAAGTTTAGCAGAGAAACGGAGGATATCCCAGAGGAGATTTGCAAATAGAAATGTAGAAATAAAAAGCAGCAGAACAGCGGCGTGTGTGTCCGTGCGTGCGTGTGGGTGCGTGCGTGCGTGTGTGTGTGCGCTGAATAGTAGTAGTATAATGCACCGCAGCTCATCTTTCTTTATTGCTCGCAGATGTGGAAACATATTCACCTTCATAGGACAGTCAGGGATTACAATCTGGCACTCTGTCTTGGATGTCATGCGGAATGACTGTTTCACCAAATTAAGTTTTCCTGCACTTTAATAGATTTTACAGAGCTTTGGTAAAAAAAAAAAAAAAAAAAAAAAAAGAAAAAAGGTAGACATTCACCACAGAGTATCCCGCCCTGACATTCGATCTGCTGTCCTCATAAACCCGCGATGCGTCGTGTTGCGGCCATGTCACCGCGCCGCTCTCATTACCACTACATTCTCAAGTCCGAGACTTCTCGCATACACGCTCGGCGTCATCGCGTGGGATCTTCTGTGTGTGTCCTCCTCCCTGGTGGAGGTGGTGATGCGTGTGTGCCTGCAGCCCTGCCCCACAAGGAGCCGTGTGCCAGGTCAGAGCCAGTAGCTGAGTGATTCTGTCAGCCTGTTAAGCCTTTGCGGATTACGCTGAAGTGGGCCCCTGGGGTTGCTCCGAACATCAGCGTGGCTCTGCCCAGTTATGGTTAAAGTATCACAGAGCAGCTTCCTTTTCCACCCTTGTTCTCAGTGTCAAGCGCTAATTTCCCATCTACAGTACATCTGTCATAACTCTGCACTCTATTATGAAACACAGCAAACAGCACATTAGGAGAGATAATACAAGAACGTCTGTACTGTCAAGTATCTCCAAGAGAAATGCCCCGGGTCTTTGCAGTGATAACATTGCAAAATATGTCCTTTATAATAGTTTGCTAAAATGAGGTCAAACTCACCCCGGGATGAATCCATCGACTTCGGTGTGAGCATTTTGAGTAAATCCCTCCCTTTCTTCAAGTTTCACATGAGTGACTCTCAGCCTTACACAGAAGCAGAAATCCATCTTCTCGACAGGAAGCCTGGGGGAACACCTCTCCTTGTTTTGAAACGTGACAACTATATGGGCAAAAGGACCAAAAAATCTAGATTTGTGTAACCAGGAGGGAAACATGCAGGAAAAAAGGAAGAGGAAGCACCCACACAATGACTGATGTTCTCCTGGTTTCTAAGATGAAGTCATTTGCTGAATATTCATATTAATGAAGCCTATCGGTGAAGTGTTGATGTTCGGGTTTAAGAGGGATTCTAGTGAGTCATAGGCCACCAATGGTAATCAATCAACTGAGAGGCGTTTTTTTTTTTTTTTACAAAGGTTCTCAGCCCCCCACCGATGTGATGTGAGCAAGCTCTAAAACAATTCCTTGAGAACAGAGAAACATCAATTAAAATGAAAATAAATATTTTCATCTGCCGTGGACAGGAAAGTGGTCTTGACGAATTATAAACGATGGATGGATGGATATGAATAAAATATGGATAATATATGACGTAAAAAACTGGAACTATACATGAAGGAGGTGCGGTGTGAAGCAGAAGCTGCCCAATGTGGAAAATCTGAAGCCCTAAATGGATTAAGGCCGAGTGCCATGGCGGAGTGAAGATGAGCTCTCAAGAAAAGGTCAAATAAATCAGAAAAACACACACAAGCAAATCTTCTGTGTTGGAAAAAAAAAAAAAAAAAAAAAGTGCCCTAAATGGCCCGTCTTATTACTGCAGGTGAGCATGAGAGCAGAGAGAACGGTGCCAACGCCAGCTTGAATAAGTGTGGAACGGAAATGCAAAGGTCACGCAGGATGCGCTCGGACCAAGGGCCAGAGAAGAATCGACAGCAAACACTCCTCATTGCTTTTACCATGACAGAAAAAAAAAAAAAGTTTATATTCCAAAGAAAAACACTTTTTTCCAAGAGCTTCGGCCGTTTCTCTCCTGATGACTGACACCTCGGCTAGTTAGTGCTCTCATTAAAAAGCACTTAATGAAATAAGGTGTTTAAACGGGGGCTTTACACTGAGGTCTTTGTGGTTAATGAGTCAACACAGTGCAGAGGGAAAAATGGAATCGCTGGATATGCGGGTAATGTCCTGCTAGATCCAATAAACCTTCCACCTTTTTAAAGGTGAATATCGCTCTGTAAGGCCTTCTGTCTGCTCATGGAACATTCACACTTCCTATTGGCTTTGACTTCTTCTTGGAGGGGGGCTCGGAACGGCCACCTTATTCCCACATATTGTATGTCGTGTTTATTTGTCCAATTTGGCAAGGAAGCTTTTCGAAAATATTGCAGTTACATGTTACAAGTAGTTCCTTGCTGTGTTTGTAGTACCACGCCCAGTGATAAACGCTGTAGGGGGGGATGTGATTTTTTTTTTTTTTAGTCGATGCGTTTCCCAGCTTCTCTAAGGAACAACTGAGTTGAGAACCGGAGTTGAGTAAACCACGAGCCAGCCCAGTCTAGTTATTCAAGATAAACACTCTTTCTCCTCGTCACTAATTAAGAAATATGTGAGGTAGGGATGGAATAAAATCAAAACAACATAAAAAAAATTTAAAAAGCAGCCTTCGTCATATAAGGTGATGCTGCAGTCCAGCATTTTGGTAAACTCATTTCCTACTCTAACAACATGAAGGTCAGACGACGGCGAAAAGCTCTATGGTTCAGATTAGTTGGAAATACCACAAGTTTTCCCTCCATAATTCATATCACATTGAAAATATGCAACAACTGTCAATCAGCACGCGTATACTTATCAATGTCTGTCGTGTTTTTGAAACAGGAATGTTGTTTATACTCCACCGAAATCTTTTGAAAGGAGTATTGCTCAATACGTTGTTAGATTTGTGTTTTGGTGGTGTGTGCGTGTGGTTTTTGTACACGGGTGCCTGCGGGGATTTATGTGTTATGAGGAGGAGAGCGAGGGAGCGAGTGGGGCTAACCTGTCTATGCAGATGAGAGTTGGCACACTAAATTAAAACACGACATAAGTCAACAGTTCATTGCCTCTGCCTGCTTTCATCCAATGTAATCAATCTTTCTGGCCACCAGGTCCATAAAATGCCATATTTCAGTTTTCAACACGATGAAAATCTGACAAATTACAGCTCAGTGCGTGGAGCCATTAAAAAAATGTGTATTTATTACAATGTTAATTAGGCCGAGCTCTATAAAGCCTCCAACTCAAACAATTAAGACCACTTAATCATATTAGAGTTCAAAGTATTTCAAGCGTTAATTTAATTCTATAACAAGGAGCATGTGTTTTGGAAAACTTAAATACAAAAATTCGAAAACCTTTGTCTAAGCCATGTTTTGAAGACGTCCGTCGATGTGTGTGTGTGTGTGTGTGTGTGTCTGTGTCTACGCACAATGCTCCATGCTTATGGTAGCTCGCTGACCTACTCAGTGCGCGGCGCGACTCCTGTGCTGAGGGGCCACCCTTCTGCAGCCGCTCGGGGATCCAGCTCACATCAAAGCTGATGGAAGGCTGGCTCGTGGCCCAGCACCATGACAGACTGGCGGGGAGCCCGGAACTCGAGCCCCTGGATCGGGGCCTACAGGCCCGGGGCTGGAGGTTGACAGGGCCCAGCTATGAGGGCCCTGATGAATAGGGTCTGGCACTGGGCTGGCGACGTGCGTGTGCGAGCACACCGAGTGGCTTTCGAGCCCCCGAGCTTGATCAGCGTTACACAGGGAATCCAGGGAACGGCCGCGATTGGCCCCAGGATCAGGCAGAGAGAGGGGACCAGCTTTAGGTCTTACAGCCGCAAACCTGTTTGTCTGGGCTCTCTCTCTGGCTCTGAGACGCATGCACAGACGCAAGCACGCACCCACCAACAGGCACATATTTAGACGACCACAAACACACACCAGGCACACGGCGCACATCATTACATGTGAAGTCCCCCTGAGACGCTGTCGTTGAGAGATGGAAAACATTATTCATCACTGACACGGGGAGTAATAACGTGCTTTCGAATCCAGAGAGCTCATATACTTTGACTTGAATTCACATAGTCTGACTTGAGGTCAGAGCTCCGAGAGGCCAGCTATCTCATTTATGGGAAACGCATACCTCATATTCACTTGGACTCGCTAGCCATTTTCCACTGCAGCTCATATGCCAAAACGGAAGCCGATTTCACAGCAAACAAGATGAAAGGGCAACAGCAAATGGCGTCGAAATCATGTTTGACTTTTGAATGCGAAACGTAAAATGCGCGAGACATTGTACATTGTCCCCTTCAGCACAACCAGCTCCGTTGGTTTTAGGCATGTAGCACTAATTCGATTTTTGCATTGATTATTCGCGTGTGCATTTCTAATGGTGGAGTGGAAAAATCCAACAATGATGCATATGTTGCACAACGTTCGGAAATGGGAACAAAATCAATACCTGAAAGTGAGTCAGACTGGCTTCAGGAGTAAAAATAACTTTAAGTGGGCGCAACAATACGTCTCGCTGACATCAAAGATCAAACATATAGCATGGAAAAAAAAATATATATATATACTGTATATATATATATATATACACTTGCAGCAAAAAAATGGGAAAATATCTGGAGCCAGTATTTCCCCTCACTGTCTGCCTCACAGCCTTCAACCTTTTCCTTATTTATGTGCTTCACTATCACACAATGCCTTGTATGGCTCTTCCCTCTTTCTCCTTGGCTCTCTCAACATTGTGTCTTGAATATTACCAAAGAGAAATAGGATTTCCTGTTTATACCATAGACAGCCAGAAATGTGAAAAACACAAGTAGGACCCCAAACAACGCACAGCACCGGGCTCATCCCACTGTCTCAAGTGGAACGTCATACAATGGGCGCTTCCTTCGCTGCAGCTTCAGTGTCGGAGATTGGTTGTCCACTGTCCTTGTCTGTGGAAACCATGTTTGCGTGGGCGTGTGTTTTATTAATGCCCTGATTCCCAGCCAGTCTCCCGTTTAGCTCGTCACCCGCGCGGTGGTTCTCTGTGGCTGCTGGAGCGGTGCAGTGTGCCGTCTGCCCAGGAAAACAAGCTGAGACGAACTGAGGCACTGTGTCAGCCTGATGCATGGTGGTGCTGTCTGCCATCAGCCCGGAGGTCAGGCTAATGAGACACAAGTAGATGAAGAAGGCATCCTGCTGTGCCACCTCTTTTTACAGCGCTTGGATATGGCCACATTAGATGTAGAAACACACACATTTCAATTTGTAACTTAACTATTATACTTCAATTGGGGGGGGGGGGGGGGGGTCTGGAAATACACCACATATCACGGTTTGTCTGACAAGCTCTGGGCATGCATCTGTACACTGTGAGATCATCTGAAAAGTTAACAAATCGGAACTCAGTCTCAGGACATGCAATCAATGGGATTTCTTTTTATTTTGAATGATAAGAGTTGCCTGCCAGGCCCCCACATACAGGTCCACCCAGTAAAACTGTTTCCACTACTACGCCGGATTATGCCGTTCCACTCGGCTCATGCTGAGGGGAGGAGAGGTACACCAGTAAAACCAGTCACCCATCGACAGTGACAGTCCGGTGCAAGCACGCACGAGACATGCTGCAGACCTGCACAAATAACTCAGTGTCCACAGCAGAAAAAGAGCAGAGGAGATTTTTTTTTTTTTTTTTTGGGACGCGTAGAGCATTTTTGGGTCTGGTCCATCTCGTCCCGCCTGGATAGTGTTACATTGCACGTCACCTATTGAAGGCAAAGATACAAAAATGCTACAGATGATGTTAGAGGGTGTTAGGTAGCCGTGGAAAAAGTGACTACGCAACATTTGTAAAACGTATATGGATTTTATTTCCCTGCTGTGTGTGTGTGAGCACAAATGGCTCTTATGCATGTGTCACTGCGCATGTGTTTTTTAGCCTATGCATGTTTGTGTGAAAGCGTACATTCATGAATGTGTATGTTGGACCAGGATGTTGAAACTCTCTGTACACTGGCCTCTATAAGGTGCAGGTGTTTTCAGTCAGACCGTGGTTCCTAAGTCCTTACCCGAAGGGTTTTAAGAGACTGACATTCCTTTTAGACCTGTCCCCGCGCTCGGGAGCTCTGGGGAGACTCTGTACTGACTTAACCTACTGCAGTCACCGACTCACATAGTTATTTTACTGTTCATTTCCAGTGCAATTCTGCACACCTTTAATCCACAGCAGGGCAGAGGTGCACACTTTTGACGGTGAACGTCAGCGGAACTGGAGCAGTGTCACCAAGCGCATTTTGCGACATCTGCTGTAAAAGGCCAGACAGCGTAACGTTCGTGGCACAATATTTGAACCGCATGGGCCGACATGTCTTGCCTATACATTTCTGAGTAAAGGAGTGGGGGGGCCAACAGGGGCAGAGACAGGAGAAGGACATGCCCGTCTTCTCCACTACGGTATTATGTGGCTGTTCCCCTGAGCGCAGGAGGACTTTAATGGGGGCTGCTAGAGAGATATGAGATGCCACATGCTGGTCTTGGTCCCTTGTCGCGACGACATTAGGAAGTGACTGAAAGGGCAAGTAGCGCACTTTGCAGTAAAACCCACTTCCTGACCTCCTCCGGTATTCCTGCAAATGGTGTGGTGGAGTGCATTTGCAAGTCTCCTGGAGCTTCCTATCAAAAAACGGGAGGATACTTTCAGCCACTAGCCGGGACCAAGACCAGCGCCTCGGGCTCGGCTGAAAACTCCACGGGACTAACTCCCATCTCTCTAGGAGCTCCCCTTCACCAAAGCGTGAACCCTAATTTCACTTGTGCAACCTCATCCTCCAAATCCAAATCCTCATCCTGCAAAGATATAAGCACACACACACACACACACACACACACCTGAAGCTACACGGACATGCCAAGCAGGTTCAGCCGGGCGACACTTCACTTTTCTACAACCTCCACCGCTCTCAGCGCTGTCCCAGAGAAAGATGATTTCTCCGCAGGGGAGATCACTGCAGCCACTCGCAGCCTGATCATTAAAAAGCCACAAACAGCAGCGTCGATCAAAGTGGTCAGTGCTGGCTTTGGCAGACCAGCAGTTATGTGACGTTGCGTTATGAGTTGAACGATACGCAGGACCACGGATTCAATGGGGACAGGGGGAAATCAACGTGACTCTCTGTCCGGGCCCCAAATACACAGGTACACACTTATTTGGAGGTGCACATAAAGCACGTCTCATTTGCTTTGATTGCATCTTTGAAATGTGACTGGGAGAGATGAAAGCGCGTGGCTCCGAAAATTCCAGCCACGGCGTATTTAGTCTATCTGGCTTTGTTTTGGGAAACCAAGAAACGAGTGCACTATCAATGTCTAGAGCGAAAACGTAAGCGTGAGATTTATGAGTTTTCGATCAGAGACGAGTATAAACCTGTCTGTGGACCAAACTTTTTTACTGTTCTGGGAACTCAGTCATCAAAGGACCCTAAGCCATATATCTGCTGTGATAAGAATTATCTTTGCACGGGTGTAGATCACACACACGTTAAAGTTACTGTGCTTGCACTCTGCTTGCCTCTGATAGCTCAGACATCCGCTCTTGTGGCTAACAAATCAAGTTATGTAAATGCCATGATACGGTGTGCACACAGAGCATTTTCGGGGCTCACATTTGTTTTATTGATAGAGACCTGAGGTGAAAATTCCATATTTCTTTTATTACATGTCGAATTGCTAAGAATGTGAGCTAAAGCATCCCATATGCAGACGGCTTTCATCTCTTTTTATATAAAGTGCTTTTGATTTATGAGCCCGCAATGTCTTTTTCCTGCATGAAATAAATTATGGAGGTGAATTCCAAAAAAAGAAAGGGGGAGTTGGAGACGCAGAGCGAGAGAGAGAGAGAGAGAGAGACAGAGAGACAGAGAACTACAGACTACGGCGAGATAAAGACTAAGGGAAGTCCTCAGACCAAAGTCAGACTGATCTGCCAAGTTCGGAGCGCGTCGGCCGTCCAGGTTTTTATAAGGAAGGTATGAATAGAGAGAGAGAGAGAGAGAGAGAGAGAGAGAGAGAGAGAGAGGGGAAAAATAGCTCAGCTGTTTAACAGCTTGACTGTTTATCTTTCCTGCGCGTAGCTGGGAGATTAATGGGGGAAGTGGGTATTCGTTAAACATTTACAAAAATAAACTTTGGTGAGTTTTATCATAGAACGTAGTTCATGTTATGAAAACATCACATCTTAGGTGTTCAGCTGACACTCTTATCCAGACCAGCTGAGTGCACCAGGGAAGCAAGCTCCAATTCTCAATCTTTACGCCTACAGGTAACCATTCGGTCAGTATCTTTTTTTAGGTTTTTTCTTTGAGCCTATTTAAGTCGCCGTGACCATTTTTAAAAAAAGACTATTTGTCCTTGACGGCGTAGAGATAATAGAATTATTTTAGGTGTAAGGAACTATATATTTTGCTTTTACAAGTGGTTCTCAAATTTAGGGTTGGGACCCCTGGATGGTAAGTGACGAGGGAATTGCAATTTAGAAATATAATATTTTAGCATAATTGTTACAATATATAACATATAGGAATAATTTAAAAGGTGGGCACATTGGGTAATTTCATGACAACTACCTCAATTAAATATACAGTGTTTTACAACAACCGACAGGAATAACAGGGTTGTGTTATGTTTATGTTTTTTTTCCCCTGAAAGAAATGTCAAAGCAGATCGCAAAAACTAAGGATCGTCGGCCAGGCATCATGTAGCCATTAGATTGAGGGACAAAATGTTTTCGATTCCAGACTGAAATTGCAAGTGGATTGTTTGGCTTTATCCTGCGTTTTGACAAACGCAACCCTCCACACTTATTAAACATTATAGATACTCTCTCGCTTGGAAAAATGGAGAAGGACAAGAAAAACCCAACATGATCAGCGAGCAAGGAAGTGGTTTGGGGATTTTGGTCAAATAAGAAGATAATAATACGATGGGCAAATACACACACATAGAGGGGATACTATGCTTCTCATGTGGCTCGTCAGATCAGGAGTGAGAAACAGACCTCATCTCAGAAAATACCTCAAAAGGCCGGACTGTCAATGCTGGCAACATATTGTGGGTTGGAACCAGCGAACAATGATGCATTACATCGCACTGACTGTATATCTGCACCGAGATCTTATCCAACAACCTATCATCGGCTAACTCTCGTTCTCACTCTGCTCCAGCTGCACCAGCCTCAGTCCTAACGCGTACACACACACAGACACGCGCACCTTCCAAAACACAATGACCCCTTGGCCTGACTCGATGGACGACCGTCACTTTTTTGTTCCACAACAATGAGCTGATTTCAGCTCTCGGTTCAACTTGGAGCCGTCTGCTTCCAAAACAGGTGCTTTTGATATCCAGAGGTTTGGTCATGTAGTTGTCAGCTGTGATCAGAGTACAACAGGAGACACACTGGACTGCTGGGTCCCGTTTCTTCACTCCACCGACACCCGGAAGGTTCCATGCGCACGTGCGAATGAAGACACACACACACAGTCACACACCTGACCCAAACACACCTCATCATGTTGTCCAAGCCGCCGGGAGGAGACAGGGTGCCGAGGTCCACCAACACGTCAAATAAACCTTCAAGTTCACAATCCCAGAATAAAAGAAGCAAAACAGGGAATCCGAGCATATGCCTACGCTCACCTTCAGTTCACCTTCACCCAGGGGCATAATTTACATTTCAACTTTGGAAGAGACATCTGGGAAATACTCAAAGCTCCTCAATTATAGTCTAATTCATGCTCAACACACACGGCATACTATGCAACCCCTTTGGCACTCAAGACAAATTAGTAGAATATAAACATAATTTCTAGGTGACAGAGTTGCACTTAACTTGACATCCTGGCCTGGACAGTGTACCGAGAAAAGGGGAAGTAAACTTCTGATTTACACAGTAGTGGAGATCAGATCATAAAAAAAAACACTTTATCACTGCTGATGAATTATATACTGCATCAGTAAATACATTTTTTTCATTAAAAAAAGATAATCAAACAAGATATATATGTCAGCTGTTAATATCTCCGCCTCCTGTGTTGCACAAGAGCGAGGAATTTCTCGGATGTTTTATGACAAGATTTTTCCTCCAATTCAGGAAAATGTGTTTTCGATTAAGCCATTTCTTTAAAGCTCCTGGCCGGATTTTAAGCCACGACTTCCTTTATGGCCAAACCTGATTTTTGACCAGCTGAGTCAGGGCTTTTCTGATATAGTTTAGGCAGGAAAAAGATTTGCAGAATGCAGATTGATCCAGATCCTGGATGCATGGCTGGCTGCCGCATGTCGGAATATTGTCATGCAACACGTTCAGTGTATCAATATTCATGCAAATAAACGTAATACTTCTGAATAAAGCGCTGTTTGCGCTTCAAAATGTTCTCCCGCATATGAAGGGATTTGTAATGCAAAATGTCGTATTCTTCTTGTACTATTTGACTTCTCACAAAATAGAAACTTGTAAAAAGTACCAGGTTATCATCAGGTTCATGCACGCACATCAAAAGCAGTTGCTTAAGAGTAGCGACAGTCCTATTGCCTAGCACAGCAGACCACGCGCATTGTTTACGCCAGGGAGATTGTTTGAAAAAAATAGTGAAAATGACCATAGTATTAGGCCCATTCCTTCTGCATCAACACAATGGCAAGGGCTTTGGCGGCCGACACTGGGTTCGGCATGTTTGAATGGTTTACAAAGTCATTATTTTTCTCAGCTTAACATATCTGGGCCTCAGAGATGATTGGAAGGCACTGCAGAGTGCGGGAGCTCCATCCTGTGTCTTTAAGGGCTCGACATTGGCAGGGAGAGCGGTGTGACCACCTAAATGCTGAGATCCCATCTCCAGTGTTTTATAAACCTGGATATTTTGGTTCAGCTTTAAATTGACATGTACATGTCCGTACCTACTATTTTTGGCCAAAACAAAAAGGGACTCACCTACAAAGCTGGAACATCATTTGGAAGTGGAGTAGAACCAGAATTCGCTTTTATTTGCCAAATTTGCAATGTACACAGGGATTTGACTTGTTGCACAGCGCAAAGTGAATAAACACATACAGACAGATAAGCATAAATGAAGTGAAAATAGGGATGGAAGAAATCAACCTCGATTGTGAACAAAATGATGGGTCAGGTTAAACAATTTATGTGTCTGGAAAACTTTGTAAGTAGTTTGAGTATCCAAAAATATATACAATGTACAGTAAGTGTAGGGTATTTGTTGTTATCATTGTCACTGATGGGTTAGGAATGTTTTTTTGACGAGGGACATGTAGCAGAGCCCATGATACCGGGGTTCCTCGAAGGCCACAGACTCAGAGACCACCTAAAACCTATTTAAATGTATAAAAATAAATCAATAACATAAATAAAACTACTGCCAATAAACTGTGGCCGCCATTTCAGTTTACTTCAAGTCTTGGAGTGCCTCTTTCTTGTGTGCTGGCTTAATTTGCTGACCTACTGCAGGTGTGGAAGAAATAAGCTTCTACACAAAGTGGAGAAAATAACATCGGAAGGAAGACGGAAAATAAAATGAGGAAATATAGAGGGTAAAATGTGTCTAATAATAGAAGAGGAGAGGAGAAAGAATTTCCAGAGAGAAGGGACGAAACAATGTGCAGCAAGTATGAATGGAACAACATACTGTGAAATGGGGAGAAAGTAGGTTCCCATAGTTAATGGAGGAAATAAATGTCCTCCGAGAAAGGGAACGAAAAAAAAAAAAAGGTGAGAGGGGGAGGAAATAAGGTCCAGAGGGGAGGAAATAGGCTTCATTAGGAAAGGGAAGACTGTGTTCCTGCAGGTAGTCTGAGGAAAGACCACATCAGCAGATGTGTTTTGGACTTGGGCTAAACCAGGGAGGTTTGCACTGACACGTAATGGTCACAAGAGTGTGTCCATGGGAGTGTTTTTTAGATCACGTTTTACAAATCATGACAGCATTTAGGGAAATGACTGCTATTCTCTACACTCAAAAAACACACAAATTAAACCCCTCTTGTGTGTGTGTGTGTGTGTGTGTGTGTATGCACCACACACACACACACATGGATACATACCATTAACAGAACAGCTCCGCCATTCTAAACCCGCCCCCCCCCCCTTTTTTTCTCCTTTTCTGTCTCTTGCAGCCTCACCCGGTTGTCCTCTCTTTTTGACAAAACCGTTTTGTGCGTTAGTTCCCTCCGCTCCTCTCCCAGTGATGACACGCTCCAGGACTTTTAGATCACACAGCTCATTAACATTACACTTCCCACACCCACCAATAAGCAACAAGAGCCTCGCGTACTCATATCCACCCAATGTCATGCGGCACATGGACACGCACGCACACAAACACCGATACATACATCCACTCAATGCCCCTGAGCTACGGCGGGATCATGTCCTGAGTATATGACAGCCCTTATTATTTTTAATTACAACATAGCCTTTAACTGTGCAGCAGTAACATACATTAGAGCCCTAATCAACTGGCTCCCCAGGCCTCCCCTCCAACTGCGGGTCTCTCAAAAAAAAAAAAAGCGAAACAGACGGCGTCACAGCCCGGCTCGCCTCTACCGCAAAACACACGTCAGCACCCAACATTACCCTGCTGTGATGTCATGTCCTCTAACTGCTCCAGACAGTTAGGGTGAGAGAGAGCAGGAGAACCGCATGCATGGAATAAACACAAACTCACGTGCACGGTCACACACACACACACACACACACACACACACACAAATACTGTATGCGCAAGCATAAATGTGTAGAAACAAGTCACAAAAAGATCATAAATACACCAAAGGCGTGCGATGGCGGTTTCGAGTGAGAGAGAGAGCAGGAGGACCTACAGAGCTGCGGTTGATGTCAAGAGCAAGGCTTTGGATAATCCTACGGTCAAGAGGGTAATGATGGGTGAGGACAGGGTGAGAGAGGGGGTGAGTGGGGGACACCAGGGCATAGAAGTGTCACATTGCTCTCGTGATTTTTCTGTCAGGGCCTGTGGTCGTAACCGTAGCCTTGCTTTCATTGCTCTGCGATGAAAAATACGGCAAATCAAATCCCAGGGCCAGGCGTACACAGAACATGCGGCTCATTGCTCTGGCCAAGTGTACGCACATGCGCATTGACACACACGCCCACGCACACGCACATTTTTGGTCAAGAACTCAGGCATGCATGTAAACATTTGCTTGAAAAAAAGACAGAAAATAAATGCAAATCCAAAGTACATATATTACCCACCAGTACAATACACTGCATAAGGCAAAAACCAGCGTGACGCACACAGGCAAACACACACACAGATCCAAACACTCACACATACACTAAGGTGCCAGTAAGGCCCACCATTTAGGCCTGTCCACACCGAGTTCATAGAGGCTTAGCAGGAGCAGCTCTCCAGCTGGGGTATAAAGATACTAATCAAACACGACAGATGGACACACACACACCACACACGCGCAAGCACAGACTTCTATAAAAGTTTGATGTAACCACACTTTGCCCAGAGACGCCAAGTAGCAAAAAAAAAAAAAAATCATTGCATCAATTATCACATCAACATTCAGCCTTCATCAGCACAGCAGGATTTATTACAGACAGGGGGAAGCCAACAGCCAATAGTCCCGAACTCATTGATCACTCCTTCCTCCAATACAAACATGGTGCTGATGAACTGTGATCTGATTGATCAAAACGCTCACATTTCCTATCGCGGTTCTCAAACCCAATCCACTGGCGAGAACCCGGGGACAAGCGGCGGCAGAGAGCCAATGATGCTGCTCTGCTGCGAGCCATGTTATCGTGAGACCACCTACTCGGCTACAATCACCGTTGCCTCCCTGACCTCCGATCTAGCGCGGCTCCTTCCTACGCGCTCCCCTCTCTCCACGCTCCTGACTGTCCGTTCTGTGAAGCGGGCCTACACTCTCAAAACAGCCCGGCTGCGTTTGAGTGGCGGAGGCAAGGCAGGGGGGCTCCCGGGGCCTCCATTTAGCCACTTCCTGTTGGAGGGAGCCAATATGCATGCCCCTCCAGGCCATTGCTTAGCTTTCCATATGTAACTGAATGAGGCGTAAACTTTGACGAGCTGGCGGAGCTCGGAGCGCAGCTACAAAGGCTCAGCTGAATATGCAAATGTTGAAAAATCTCCCGCCGCATGTTTGCACTAATAAAGAATGGAATGCTAAATATATGCCCGTGATTTGCTCTGGTTTTGGGACTCAATATTTAGCCGATTAAGGGGAAGCCGCTTGTCGGGCAGAAAAATGATGAACTAAAAGCCGATTAATCACGGGCCCTCTTTTCCCGACCAAATTCAGGCTGCATGCTAATTCTGATCAGGGAACACAAAAACAATGGGATATAGTTTCTTTCTTTTGCACACACACACACGCACCCACAAAATCGCACAAGTACACCCACACACAGACAGTATTGGTTCAGCTGGCTGTCAGGTCTTCAAGCTCACCAAGAGGTCCATAAGTACTGAAGGCTTTTTCTTCCTGTCACAGCATGGGGCACACAACTAACCCTGTGTATGTGTGAGCCTGTGCTCAGAGTGTATGTTTTCAGCTGGCACCTCTCAACCTTGGCAGCAGCGTGTCTCCTGGCACCCGCAGGAACAAATTTGTCTTTGGGGTTTGGGTCGGTTTTCGTCTCCGACGTGTGTGTGTGTGTGTCTGTGTCTGTGTGCGTGTGTCTGTGGGTGAGGTAGTCGAGAGGCCTGGTCATTATCGCCACTGCAGCCACTGAGCGTGCGGCCTGTGCAAAAAGGGAAATAGGTAAAACAGAGAGGAGGCGGAGGTAAATAAGGACAGGGCGGGGAGAAATGATGCGTATGGGCCAAGGAAGTGGAAATGATAACATTAAAAAAACCTGCAAGTACATAATGTGCTTAATATAAAACAATAAAGCATAAAATTCTACTGAGCACGGCTCCCAAAAGATAAATGATATCCCCTCTTGTTCTCTCTCTTTTTTTTTTTTGTTTTTCATTGTTTCTCTAAAATTAGATATTCACTACTGTAAACCTATCCTCTATGCAAACATGAGAATACATGCACGCAGTGAGTTACAGGGCTGATATTTTGCTAGTCACCCAGTGGAATGCCGTATGAAACCGTACGTGTGTTTTCCCAGCTTGTCTTAGCTGTGGCGTGTTGTGGTGTGGTCACCGAGCCTGTGTGTGGTCCTGGTGTGGTTCAGCTGCTCAGAATCGTTTCCATTTAAACATATATGTGGTCTTCAAAGCAAACCGTCACCGTTATCCACGCCATTGGAGGCAACACCAAAAGCTTTGCCCTCTCAGTGACCGCCTGTGCGTGTGTGCGTGCGTGTGTGTGTGTGTGTGCCTGCGCAGAGGGGACTGTGGGTGTACGCTCAAATGTTTGAATGTGCAAATATGTTGGTGATTCACTGTCACCCGTCTTCCGGCAATTTGGCCAGAGAGATTTCTCATGTAGTCAGAGATAATCGAGAGCAAACAGGATTAGAGGAGTGTGAGCGCTGATGGATGGGTGTGTTTTCGACCGCAGGGCCCCTTCGGGGCATTGTGTCCCAGTGATCAGTGGCTCCTCTCTCAGGGGTTCCTTCCCACCACAAACAGCAGTGCCGTTTGGATCACTGGGAAGGAATGTGGACGCCCTACCACAAAAAAATAAAAATACAAAAATTCATTGATGTTTGGCTCCCTCGCTGTGTCTTTTAATGTGACTTTCTTTTGATGGACAGGGGGTTACAAGTGAGTGTTTCCATTAAAAAAAAAAAAAAGAAAAAAAAAGAGAGGGTGTAGGATGGATCTTCAATGCATACGCGATGGCATGGCAACCATCCTATTTTCTTTTTGCCTCCTTTTTTCCCCCCCTGATTCTTTCCTTTTCCGCCAGAGCCCTAAAACACAATTATTGTCCGACAACCAGCTGAATCTCGACCAGTGCAGTGATTGCTCAAATGTAAGCAGAGTGCTGTGGGAAATCCGCCCAAGTGCCTGCGCACATTTGTGTGTTGTTAAGCATCTGCGTGGCTTATGTTTCCTCCACCTGTGTGTGGGGGAAACAGCTTAGAGAAAACTTGAGATGAGCATTTATCACCCACGGGACCCCAACGTGGCAACGGGGTGGCAACTCCCCGAAAAAAGAAGATCGCTTTCCCCCCGAGTCTGCCTTTTGTGCACACATTGGATGCACTTTCCCGTAACTCATCTGGCAAACATGAAGGAATCACAGACCGGATTAGATGCGTGTTGACTCAAAACAGCCCCCATCCCATTATGCAGTGATAAATGACCCATCAGCAAGTCAGGCAGTCTTTGGACCGTAAAAAGAGGAAGAGCAGGAGGAGCTGAGGGTGATTAGAGTCAGAGACAGTTCTGCTCCAGGGATAAAATCAGCGAAAACAGTGGAGAACAGAGTAGGCCGCTGGGATGGTGAGAACGACCCTGTCAGTGGAGGAGGAGGAAGTGGTGGAACTGGCGAGCTCCGAGGTGGGGAAAGAGACAGAGACGAAGCATGCTCTGTTGTTGACCACAGGGACCCTGGTGTTGACGTGGAGACCACAGCAGAGTGGCCTCCTTCTGGGACTGATAGAGAACTTTTTTTTTAACCGGTGGAGCTGCTAGATGCACACAAAACCACGCAAGAGTAAGAGGGGTGCTCGCTCTTGCACGTACTATGTGCACATGGGTGTGTTTGTCAGAAAGTTTGACTGTTTGTGTCTTTTCCCTAAACACCTACAGATGTATGCTGCGGTTGGCCTTCGATTCCAGTGTCATGGTCTTTATTGTCCCTCTTTGTGTGGGGGACGAGCCTCTGGGGCAGAGGCCTGCCTGAATGACAGAAGAACAAAACACCAGATGCACACATACACAAATACAAGAATACACACACACACTGCCTGCCATATCTCATGTGGAAGCTGAAAGGCAGCCAAACATTCCTCCTCTTACCATTTAAGCAGATACGGTATTAATCGGTCAACCCCGCCAACAACAATAGAACAATCTATAGGGAGGAAAAGTGATCCTTTCTCATAAATCCTTTGTTTTACCCAGGGTCAGCTTTGCCCGATTGACCTTCAAAGCCATGGCTACACGACTGCAAGATCCATTTAAAACATCATTTTATTTCAAAAGTACACAAACATGACCAACATCGTTCAATAAGGCAAAGCTCAAATATTATTAACCACTCACATCAGAGGACTCAAAAAAATCTCATAGTCACAGTTTATGGGTACCACTTGCAAATGATAAATAAAACTCTTTTTCTTCATAGATTGAAACCAGGACTTTTCTCAACATGGAAAAAAAAAATATCATTAGACAAATATTTCACTACAACCCCAGCCACATATAATCATCTTCATTGTTGTTGTTTTTTTTAAATCTTCTCAGAACCATTATTGTCCATGAAAAGCCAGCGTGGGCCCAGATCAAGTTGCATCGGTCTTTCTCCACGTTGGTGTTGTACGGGGCTCTGATGCCCAGTTCCAATCCCAGCTACAGAACCCAGCCCCTTAGCTGCCACCTGGAAGGACTGAGCTTGGTGGGTGGCGAGTCTCAGTGGCCATTTCTCTACCACTTGCGAACCTACTAAGCTACCGCTAGTGCATTGTAAGCGCTATTCCTACGGATGAAACGTTGTATTTCCTCAAAAACCTCTCAGCGCTGCTTGTGTGATATTGCTGAAGCACTTTAATGAGCACTACTTAGCAGCTGTAATAACTATCCATTATCAGTCCTTTCAAATAAGTGTCTGGTAGAGATGCACCTCTGGGCTGTGGGGCTTTGTAGGTGGTGAGTTGAAATTGGGCATTTTTATTTTATTTTTTTTTATTTTTTTAGAAGGGGCTGCAGGAGTGTTTTTTTTTTCCTATGGCATTGTTGCAATACTTTTGTATGCTGAGCCATGCCGATCCAAGTGCTGGGTGGAGAGGCGTGGCTAGCTCTGGTCACCTAGGGAACAGTGCCAGAAGGAGGCAGAGCAGCGTTGCTGCGAACGATGGAGAGAGAGCAGCGGCTCCCCCGCACTCCATGGAGTTCTCCTGGGGACAGAGGGAGGAATCATATGGAGTGATTTGGAATATTTCCGTTTAAAAAAAAAAAAAAAAAAAAAAAAAAAAGCAGGAACAGGGGAAGATGTATTATGAACTAGATTGCTGTGGGTAGTTGTGCAAATACCTCAGGGTGAAACGGGTGACAGGTATCTGGACGCCTCCTGTCCTTTTGCGTCTTCAATCTCTCGCACTTAAGAGATTCATTATGTGCAGCTGAAGTCAAGGAAATAACACACAACGTGTACCCTCGGCAGGGTGTTTTCCTGCCGGAGTGTATTTCTTGCACATGACGGAAAAGAATGCACGTTTTTGAGATCACTACAGCAAGATTAAGGGAGTTTTCTTACACAGCATGATGTACAAATATGAGCTGCCTCTGAGGCACGTATGACGGGATTTCTCGGGTTGCACGGCAACAGACGATGCAATAAGCAGTCCACGACAAAATAAACAGTGGTGGCCAAACAAACGCACACATGCGTATGCTGTATATACACTGACTACATATATATTATACCGTATATACACAGCGTGATTGTAGTGAATAGAGGTTCGGACAAATGCGCATTGTCAGAGAAATCAACTCGGGTATGCAGTGACGCTGAGCTGTGTCTGCTATAGATCAGTATACAGACAATCCCAGTGTGGGCCGTTGCGTAACGCACGCACGCGTGTACACACACACACACACACACACACACACACAGAAAGAAATAGACCTGTAAAAGAGGGCCGTCTCACAGCCTTGGCTATGGATGCATACATCCAATTATCCCTATTCTGGGGCTCATCTCATAATCGAGTCTCGCAGTGGCAGCGGGCTAAGCAACCTATTACACAGAAACATTTTCCAGCCCTTCACGGGGGATCCACAGGGCCAGATGGGACATTAAAAAAAAAAAAAAAAACTTCCTGTTTCCCATCGTGTCCCACACAATGCCCCGATCTACATCATTCCCAGAAGGGGTAAAAGGCAAACAAACGCCCTAAAGCTTCCCCGTAAAACAAACGCTCTCCATTACTACCGTCAACGAGAATGATTCTGACACTGAAAGTCATGAGCTGGAAGAAAACAGACAGCTCCGATGAGAAAAAATAAAAATAACAAAAATGAGGTAATAAAGATATTATATTTTCTCTGGGAAACTGTAAAGTTGGCTACGGGTTGGCAGTATACACATTTAAGATGGCCTCCCAGGGGCATTCATCCTTTCAATTATTTATTCATTACTTTGTTCATCCATTGTCAATACGCTGCTATCCACCAGAAGCCTCTCTGACAGTTTATAGCAAAGAAGCACAACACTTGGAGTTGAGGCTTCTGATATTTTGCACAAAACAAGTTTGAAAAGCCATTTCATCAAAGGTTACGTTTTCTTTGGCTGACAGAGTTACTCATTCCAAACTCCCGAATGGATTATTATTTTCTTTTTTTTTTTTGGATCCAACTAACCATCAGGCACAACTTTCCCTATTCATTTAGGATACCAAAAACCTGGAAACCCCCCCCACCCCCCACTTTCCCGCCAGCGAAGGATATACATGATTTCGACGGGGTCCATGGTGATCGGCTTGAACATGCTGCAGTCGCACTTGTTGTCCACCACCACCATGAAGAGATTACTGCTGGGGATCTGCTGGATCACGAAGGACCTGCCAATCACAGCCCAAGAAACAGAGCAAATCAGGAGGGAAGTGGGGAGAGGGAGCAAAGGAGGTCAGAGTCGCATTGGCAAGTGGACGGAGGGGCGCACGGGTATGATGTAAATGTCCATGTGTGTCAGCGGATTTGTGATTTTGAGCGTTCACATTCTCCCCTGGCAGACGGGAGGTGCACCGAGGAGACGCCTCTGGATGGATGTCAACGAGAGGCTGTCAATAAATAGACAGAGACATAGACGGACTGGCAACGATAGACACACATACAGTAGAACGTGTCCAGGCATACTTCTCTAACTCGCTCCATCCCCTCCTCTTCCCGTCTTTGTTATAGTCTCTATCCGAGGCAAGCGCCAATGAAGTGTTGCCGAATATAAAACACTCCAAAGGCAGAGAAATGGGAACCACACTTCTGTGCTCATGGCTTCCCAGGGCTGCGTTTCACTGGGCCGAGCGATCAGGGCCTCCTGGCCGCTGATTTATGAGTGTGGATAAGCTTTATGAAGAGGAGAGGTCATAAAGATGATCTCTTCTTTCTGTCACCCTTTCTTTCTTTATCTCCTGCCTCGCTCCCTCCCTCTCCTCTGCCACAGCGGGGTGATTTATCAAGTTCACTGCTCGGCATTTATCAGGCACGTATGAGAACATGCACGTGTGAACACACACAGACGCAAAATTACACTCTTTTTCCACTCTTGCCAAGGAGGACGGGAACCGGGACAAAGAGGGAGAGACCTGATGGGTCGGAACCTCATAATCCAATATCTACAGGAATATATCGCCATCCCTTCCAATTGAAGAATTTAGTACCACGAGCAATTTCATCTGACCACAAACAGCCTCCGCTCCCTGATCCAGCACCGATCCACCGCACCCTAATACAGTTATCCCACCATGACTAACCAAACCCAACCAAACCGGGCCAAGCCAGTCGCAATCAGGGTGAATTAGGATCTGCTGAGGTTGAATAATCCACGCTCACCCAGCACAGTGCCGGGCCGACCCGGCTCAGCCCGCTGATAAAAAGCAGAGCAAGTGTTCTTGGAGAAAAGACTTAAACATATCCTGACAGCCCAGCTGTTGGCCTTGGACATGCTCAGGACTGGGAAAGGGCGCACTGCACCCCGTGTGAACACACACACACACACACACACGCACAAAGCATGTGTACAGCATGCACAAATTCACGGAGACAGACATCAACGCATACTCTATTGCACAAACACAGACGGTATAGACGGATAGATGTGTTCTTGACATGGCCTCCCTGTCCTGTTTTCCTCTGTAGACTTTTGGCCAGCAGCGAAACACACAACATTCAATATGTTCCCCCGGAAAAAAGAGGGTGACGGAGAGACGGAGGAACATTTGAGTGACACGTGGACTGACGGGGTGGAAGATAAATCGGTCGGAGAGCACAGCGCTGGAACCAATGGCACGCAATGACGTGGTGACAAAACACGGCTTTCTCTCAAAGTTGTGACAAAAAGTTACACCATCCGTCGCCGAAGCCGATAAATAAATGATCAAGGCCGTCTGGTCACGGGGGAACATTGTTTCGTGTTCCTGCCGTCATCTTTACTGAAGCTCATTTCAGCAGTTACAGTTTAGCATTTTCAAGGTGGCTGGCTTTGATTTGAATGCTGAACCGTTTTAAAGTATTTGTACTTTTCATGGTAGATTTCTCTGTTCTCAGTTTTGGCCAAATGCAACATTTGCGTGTGTCCTGCAGAGAATGTTCACATTTTTCCAGTGATTTAATCATTGCATAACTGAACCATAACTGCACGAACTGTATGGTTTCAGAAATACCTGTCATCACAGTTGGGAATTCTGACCAGTAATTACTGTGTGTAATTTAACAATTACTAATTCAGTGAGTTGAAATTGCTCCAATAAAATCTCAATAAACACACTGGCGGGTAGTCAGAGGAATGCCGTCATCTTATTTCCATCTCTCTTATTAGTTTTGGGGAGAACGGGCACCATTAGTCCAGCAATTTAATTATATATTTGGAGGGATAAATAATATGACGATTATTCTTTTACATTTCTTCCCTCTAGCGGGTGCACCTTCAGCTGTTGAAATGTATATAATTAAGGGTCATTCATTTAACATGCAAACCTTACCATAGGCAATTAAAATCTCAAACATAAAAAAATATTATACAAATAAATGACATGTGTAAACAGGCAGAAAACTGCTATTTTTTTTTTTTTACAATTATGATACCAATTCTATTTTTATCAAAAAAGTGTCAACTCAACAAGTAACTTCCCCTCTGCAACTGTGGCTTTGAAATCTATTTCATAACCTGTATTTAACACACAACACTTTCCTTATCCCATCAATATTGTGAGTAATAATGCTTCCAATAGAATTGGCATTTTAAGAATGGCCGTAGGAAATATGAAAGGAGCTCTATTATCACTAAAAGAAGCCTGGAAGAGCCCTGGTAAGAGACAGTACACACACACTTAGTCCTAAATCTCATGTTACAGTCCAGCTGGCAATGCATTGATGGAGGTTAAGTCATCCTGTTAAGCCACTTAAACTATTATATCATTCACAAGATTGTGATGTTTCTTTTGATCTCGCACTCTGTTTCACCCTTTAGGAAGTAATGGATACATACAAATGCCCACATTATATACACGCATATGCACAAACAGTCAACCAGTGCAGGGAGGGAGGTTTTAAGGGCAAGCTCTTAGCTTATATTTCCTCGAGCATAAAGTCCACACACGTGTCCCTATGAAAATCCGAAGACCTCAGTCAGCCTGTAACGTGAAGCAGATGTTTATCACCAATATCCTCTATTACTAATATGAGCAATAAAAAAATCCATATAACCGAAATAAAAGCTCCATTTTACTTGGTCAAATTCATTGTGCTTTCAAAAAGATTTATTTGAAGACGACATGTTGCGCTGAGCACACGGCCCTGCCTAAGCCTGGTACTGGTGCCATCATTGGAGATGAGGCCATTATTCTCCTCTGAAGCCCACTTATGTCATGTGTCTATATGTGTCCAAATGGGTGTGAGTGTCTGAGAGGTTCTTCGCGTCGCTACGTGTGCGTGTGTGTGTGTGTGTGTGTGTGTGCGTGTCTACATATGTGCGTTTGGGGTCTGACTGCATCCCCAAACCTCATTTTACTCCTGGCACCCAGGGCAGTGGTTACCCTGCTGACCTTGTGGGGCTGGACCGGCAGCAGACACACAATGAAAACATGTGTGTGCAGGCACACGCACAAACACGCACTCGCGCGCACACGCACGCACGCACGCACACACGCACACACACACACACACACACACACACACACACACACACACACACACACACACACACACACACACACACA
>JAFBJU010003301.1:128773-208317 GCA_016785305.1 Colistium nudipinnis | reverse complement strand
ACACACACACACACACACACACACACACACACACACACACACACACACACACACACACACACACACACACACACACACACACACACACAGACAGACTTCCCTGGCAGTTCCACAGCTGGGAGCAATGATGGGCCCATTGCAGGGATCCAGAGTACACCCCTCAATTGCCTGACAGAAAAGCCCAAATTGTTAATGGGGACCACACTCATTTTCCCATTTTTAAAGGAAGCTTTTTTTTTTTTTGTTCCACCTCTCCCCCCCTCCTCTTTAAATGCTTCGTGTTTCACGCTGACACAGGAACGAGTGTGTGTCTGTGAGTGTCCGCGTGTGTATTTGTGATGGATTACCTGGATAAAAGTGTTTTCAAAGGACAACAAATAATTGAAATGTGTTATTTTGCCATAAGATATTTTGACTACCGGCAGTGTGAATGTGCTATTCATTTAGGTTCACTTGTGTCTGTTTGTCTCATACTTGATGCAGCCGAGGCAATCAATGTTGCCTGTGTTCTCTTTGATGGTTCTCTCGGAGACGAAGGCCGGGTACTCTTTGTCGCATGGTACCTGCATGGACCGACCTATCCTCTGCGCTGAGGGGACGAAGGGGAGGAGGGAATGAGGCAGGGAAGGGAGAGAGAAAAAACAAAAAGGAGACGGGGAGAGAAGGAAAGAGAGAAAGAAGAAATGAAAGGAGGAGGAGAAGAAGAAGAAAAAGAAGGAAAAATGAGTCACAGTCGGTGGGAAAGTCATGGAACAACCATTTCAAAGTGAAATATATATTTAAAATACTTATGCAAATGTATTGCAAGCTAACAGTCAAACAGACCACATCCTTGCAAACATACACGTTTGAAAGAAAGCAGCGTTTCTGCACCAGAGCTGTCTCTCGTCCTGCTGCAGAAATTTCCAGGGCGAATGTAGGACAACCATTCCTGCAACATTGCTTGACCTCTCATGCCACCTAGAGGCATAAACTATCCCTACAGCATGAAATGGGCAAAAGAAATCTTACATTTCTATGTTCAGGTTAGAGCAGGATTATTAAAGCGGGAGCTCATTTAAGCTACATTTACGTATTAAACATAAAACATTTAAATACTTGTGGCGTCATTTTAGTACGCTCGTTTTTATTACAGGGCTCTACATATTCGGAAAATGGCGGATTATGAGTGTAATTTGAATGGAGTGGTTTAATTACTGGCTGTCAGCAATGTGACCGTATTAGCTGGGGAATATGTGTGCCTGTGCGTGCCTGTGTGTGTTTATGTGTGTGTGTGCGCGTGCAGTCGTATATCAACCATACATGCGAGAAACACAGCGTTTTTATTACAGGGCTCTACATATTCGGAAAATGGCGGATTATGAGTGTAATTTGAATGGAGTGGTTTAATTACTGGCTGTCAGCAATGTGACCGTATTAGCTGGGGAATATGTGTGCCTGTGCGTGCCTGTGTGTGTTTATGTGTGTGTGTGCGTGTGCGTGTGCGCGCGCAGTCGTATATCAACCATACATGCGAGAAACACAGCCTACACGCAGAAACGTCTGGGATTAGTTCAGCTCGAGAAGCTGTGTAGATTGGGTTACGGGCTGCGAAGTTGGGGTGTTTCAACTGTGTGTCACAGTCTTGTGTCTCTATTGTTAAAAGATTTAGAAAGTGCAGCTAAGACCTGGGGCTAGCCAGCTGTGAAATTGTCTTGACTGCTTGGCGCGCAGTGATTCGGGATGAGAGTGCGCTGGGAGAGCATTTTATAGACTTTCATGTTGTTCATGACATTCACATATGAAACATTTTCACATTTCTTTTGCCTAGAATTATGAGTGCTATGTGACAATGCAGAGTGGAACAGTGTTCGACACTCCATAAAGCACTGGGCATCCCAAAATTCATGGCTTGCGAGCGATCATATGAGAAGGTGTGTGTGTTCATTGAAGGAAGTGAGAAGGAGGAAGAAAGGAAAGACAGAGACCAGAGAAGGGGAGAAACTGAGTGAGAAAAGAGGCAGAGGAGGAAAGCCTTCTTTTCTCCAGTTACACAGCGGATATTGCTTTCCACTGCTACCAAAATGACACACAACCTCACAGATCATAAAACTACCAGCTCTAAGCCCCGTCGGACACACAAACAAATACAAAATGTGTGCGCGGACAGACAGACACGCACACGCGCCCTCGCTTTCCTACGCCGAGGTCACTTGAGGTAATCTTGTGTTCTGCCATTTTTACATTTACGGTTTGGATTGCGCCTCTCTATTCTGTTTTTCCAGTGGTCACACTGACTAAGACCAAGAGGAAACGGAGTGGAGATGGCAAAGATGAAGACACGAGGTCAGTGCTGAGGACATTGGTTGTTTTTTCTGCCCGCGCAAAACATGTTGTTCCACGTGAAAAAATAAAAAATAAATACCGGCGTGTTTTTACATCATGTAAGAGTTGATCATTCTCTCAAAAAGACAAATTATGATATTTAACAAAAAATATTATTATAAAACAAACAATTTAATTGTTTCCTTAGCCAATGTTAAATTTAAAATAGAAAAGCAGAAAAGGGAGTTTGTTTTACAAATAAGCCTATAAACAAGTGGAAAAAAAACAAACAAAAAAATATATATTTTTCCATTTTATATTTGGGTTATTTTATAAAGGGAAATATCTGCCATTGGTAGAAAGGGAAACAACTACTTTGGGTCTTTCAAGAAGCAAATAATATCCTATTTAACTGTTTTATTTATTTTTGTAATTCCTGTCACATGTCAACATACCAGTACAATTATTCACTAATTAAAGTACACAGCATGCTGATTATTCAATATAATATAAGCTGTGTATATCCATATATGTCTGTGTCAGTGTGCTTTTTTTATTAGAAAGAGAGCAAGCCAGCATATCTGAAAACAGTGTGTCCTTACCTTTAGCTGTGATGTCAGAGTACCACCAGCTGTACAAGTTGAACTCGACCATGAATCTAAAAATGGAGAAATATCGACCATCACAATATACTCCAACACACACTTATATAATACTGACACTGTAGCACACTACTGCAGAACTACAGAAGCAAACAGAAATGCATTTCTCATAATCAAGTGAGTTTTAATGTCAATAAGCTTCTTAAATTCCTCCAAAACTCTGTCAAATCGATCATAAAAAAATGACTTTAAAAGATCTACTGAGAATTGTTGTTTATTTGAGTGTCTGTCAGCACATGCACGTTGCTTTATCTGACTTTTGAGTAATGTGGGAAATTATATTTTGTGTATTGTCAAGAAATCTGTTGTTAAATTAACAAAATATAATATAAGATAATTTACATAATTGTACATTTCCGGACTCAACTGATGTCTGTGTTACCATACAGATAACCTGTGGTGTAATTTATTGTTTTTTTCTGTGATTTATATGATAAGTCCTCAATGTGATGGGTATTCAAAAGATCGTTTACAAAATCTACATAAAGTAAATGTCAATCATATGTAATTATTTATGTTTTAATTTCATAAAGCACAACGGAAGCCTTTGTGATAAATAAGGGGCATACATTTAGAACCCCATTACAATCTTTGAGATAAAAAAAAGTCTGCACTGTAACAGGCTGTCAAATTACATCTGACAACTCAATCCACCCATAATGCACTGTGGCGACAACAGACCACCCAGGAAAACACTCAAAACGTGGAATGACAGGAATATCCGGGCCACGGGAAACATCAGGTAACAATTACTGGCCATGATCACCGATGATCACGTTGACGTATATGTGAAGGCGCTCGTAAACAAACATACAGTTGATATATATACTCACAAACACACACTTACGACTCGTCGAATGTGTGTACGCGGCATGTGTGTGCTATTACAACCAGATACAAGACACTAACACACACAGACGTCTTACATGACAAGCTCGGTCAGGATCCACTTCACAGCTGAGAAGATAGCAAAGTAAGGCTGTGGGGAAATAAAGTGAGACAAAAATATTGACACAATACTAATAACACACTGTAGTTTGTTGCAACTTTGCATCATCACATAGAGTGCAAACAATGAGGTTAAATAGAGAGAGAGAGAGAGAGAAAAAAATGCAGTACTCACATCCAGCAGTGTGTGTCCACTGCCACTGCTTTCTGAATAGACACAACAAAGAGCCTGGTAGTCGTACAGCGTGACTCTGCACAGACAAATATAGAAAAGCGAGGACAAAGGGTGAGACAGAGACACTGAATACAGAGACAAAGTGAGGATGAGATAGACAGAGGGTTTTTAGATTTGAACGTTCACGATGATGCCTCGTCAGGTCAATATGGCCAGGATCTAGATTCGCGCATTCCCTCTACAATTACATGCCTGCGGGGCCATTTGAAGTGCTGTGTGGGAGCAGGAAGGAAAGATCCCACCTCTGCCATAACTGCTGCTCTACCTACGGATAATATATTGGATGGATGTGGCAAGAATGGGAAAAGGAAAGCAACCTAAAGCTGAGAGCTTCCCGAGAGGTTCCTCAAAGTGATGTAGGAAGGTGGGTGTATGCGTGTAGATGATTTGGGGATATTGGGGGATATCAGTGGATTTAGGGGCTTAGTAGCCCCTGAGGGTGTGAGGTCTGGGTCTGAGTGGCTGAGGTTATTGAAGGGGTTTGTAACACACAAAAGCGCACTCTCTCACGCGCGCAGACACACGCACACGGGACACTCATTCTCATAGCCTGCAGACAGCTTCAAATATACTTGACAATACTTTGTGTGTGAAAGTGTGTGTGTGTGCGCGGGGTCTGAGTGGGACCAGTCTATCCGCAGCCCTGGGCGATGTTCAAACCTCAGTCACAGTACTGGTGACACACGGCTCCAACACACCGCCAGGAACCAATTAGTGCTAAGCCAGGCCACATAATGATGTTAGCAGCAAACCCAGACCAATGTCATATTTGTATGCGAGGATAATTCTTGTTGCACGGGTGCGCGAGCACGCCCTTCACCTGGTTTGCATGGGCGTTCAAATATGTTCAACTCGCAGGTCCTTTTTTTGGGGGGGGGGGGGGAGGGGGGGGGGAAATTGATCATCTAAAATGAACCAAAAAATACATTTTGAAACATTTGCGTTCAATCCGCAGCCTCGATGCTGACAGATACATTCAAGCTACCAGCGTGTGCCAAACTTAAGTGGCACACTTTTTAGAGTCTTCAAATGTCTTTAATGTTTTTTTTTTTTAATCACAACAAAGACTGCGCCTCAACTCGGCGCATTAATTCTATGCAGATGTTACTGAGTTAATGCAGATCATATCGGATTCATTAGTGTTAAGATCTTGGAGCTGCATTACTCATCGTGCTAATACTTCCCTGAGACAAGTCCTATTATTCATTCATCATACGTCGTACTCAATTTTAAATCATCTCTCATCATCTGCCATTAAAGATTCAGTATAAAAAGCTCTTTTAGGCCTCTCTGTTTGTACGAGTGGTACCGTAAACCATCCGCTGTCAGCCTTTGAGTTTCATCTCTGTGATCCCTATGATAAACAGTTGTGGTTGTCTACTCATGCCATGATTTGTCACCCATGATTATTACATACTGAGACAGCATGGCAACCAGAATTGCTGCCTTGCAGTTGCACGTCTCCGCCAGTCAAGTTGTAGTTTATATCCCTTGATGGAATTTAAATACACCAAGTTTATTATGTCATAATTAACGTATAAATAGTTGACTTGTGGCATTGGAAGGGATGTCTTTGGAGTGCCCCTGGGATATCACTGGACTAAAAACACATTTTGTGATGTCACAGTGGCCTTGACCTTTGACCTCTTAGATGTAATCTCTTCTTCTATCTTCGACTACAATTGAACACTTGTACCAAATGACAAGTAATGGCAAGGCATAACTGAGCTATGGTGTTCATCAGAATGCCTGCAGCCATGGCTGATGACGATGCAGGGGCAAAAAAACTCTCTTCACATACAAACCAAAAACAGGACTGAATACTTGGTAGAGTCCTGTGGTTACAAACGTCTGTGTAATCATATTTACTCTTGAATGCATTTTTTTTTTTTTGGCAATACCATACCAGTTTGACTCCAGGGTCAAAGTAAAGTAGGTGACTGCCTGTGTCTGTTTCTCTGCATTTCTGCTATGCGATTCTGGCAAAGGCATCCTTCTGGGTTAAATTTCCAAATGAATTGCAGAATGTCACCACCCCCTGCTCCTGGCGTTTTCCATGACACACAATTCTACAACAAGCAGTGCATGCGTGAATGGGTCTACATGTGTGTGTCTGTGTATGTGTGACTTCAGGTTTCTCCTAATTCCTTCATTTCAGGAAAAGATTTGCTATAATCCCCTAACGGAGAACTCTGCTAAGCGAGGGGTCAGAGGTCAGCACTGAATAGCGCCACACAATTGGCCAAGTTAAGAGCTGTCAGCGCCAGGGGAGACAGGCTCTCAGTCTGCGGCCTGTCTGATATTATGCACATACATTTACATACACACTATATATACACACTTGTGCTGGCACATACAAGAGCACACTCATACACCCACACACACAGATGTACAGGTTGAAATCCTTACCTCTTGAAAGAGCCCATCTGCAGGAGCTTACTCATCACAGCTCCCTCTGCCTTTCCAAAAAATTCCCCTGTCTAAAATAGAAGGAAAAGAGCACTACTTTAATGAAACCAGTCATACTTACATGCAACCAACTTAAAATAAATAATAGTGGTTGTATAGCTGGAAGTCTGTGCGGGCATAGAAGTTGACGCAGTCAAGAGCTTCCCGAAGAGAAATCAATGACTTAACCCTAAAGCATACCGAAATGACCAAACCAAGTGGCCCATGCCAAACACAAAATGTGTTAATTTAGAAACATCTAAAAGAAACACGACTAAGAAATAAATCTCACATACAGAAAGCTTCTCAAAGCCTGTGACCAGGGTCTCAAGTTCAAAATGCACACAAATAACCTGTTGACTCAGATTTATTTTATTTTTTTTAAGTAAGCAAAATAATTGTTTTGTCTATTTTACTGAAGCTTTTTTATTTTTTTCCCCGGTGTGACATCTTCGTAAAATGCATACTGCAGGGCTTTCTGATGCATGTAGTCAACATGTATTCAACATAACAACAATGAACGGAAATAACCTGGCAAGTGGAAGCAGCTCAAAATTAAGAACATAATAATAATAATAATAATAATAATAATAATAATAATAATAATAATAATAATAATAATAATAATAATAATAATAATAATAATAATGTAGCTCAAAGTGCTTTTAAACTTGATTTTTTACTTAACATAGGACCTGGCAAGTGAGACACGTGAAAAGAAAATGCCGGGGGACAGGAAGGGCGGTGACAGCCAGCGGACTGGACTGGCTGCTATATGAGCCAAAACCAGAGTGACAGCATGTCTGGTGACAGCTTAGCAGAGAGTGCATGCCCTAGCACCACGTCTCCTTGAGAACAGACTAAACAACAATATAATGCATTAGATGCCAGAACAAAATAAAACTCCAACTATACATACTTGCTTATCTTGCCTTATCTGTTTCTATATCTGTTTCTATGTGTCTAGGCGTCTCGCTGTGTGTGCAGGTCTTACCAGAGTATAGTCCTCTGCCACCAAAACGAAGCCATTGTTGTCAATGAGGTAACAGTTAATATTCTGTTAAATACAAAAACAAGGCATTAAAGCAGTTGTGAGAAACAAAAGTGACAGAATCGTTGAGGAAAAGAAGGCTGACTCACCTCATCGTCACAACTAATGGAGCATTTCCCATCCAATGCTGCACACTGTAATACAAATAAATAAAGGGATAGAAATAAAAGATACTATAAAAAAGAGATAACTGGTTACTGCTTAGGAATATCGAACCACATGCGTTTGGCTGTCAGCTGAAATCCGTGAATGTTTTTCCGATAATATTTAAATAAATAAATGAAATTAGGTAACTATGAACATAACATCTATAAAGTTCTTTGAGTCATTGAGGGTATGTGTTTTTTTTATTTAACCTTAAAAAGTAGCATTCAACATTCATAGTTGAGCAGCTATATGATGAAAAAGGACAAAGTGTTGATGTTTCTTCTAAGCCTTTACTTACCTTCAGGTTACATTTGTATGTATTTTTAAACTACTTTGGGTAACCAGTGCTTTTCTGATGAATTACAGTATGTTATTTAAGGATCACAGGTGTGTTTTCATTGCATGTGTACACATGCAGAACATATGTTTATGCATATGTACCTGTCGGCTGGCCGTCCAGAATTTTTTCTGGAAGAAATCCAGTTTCATCTGGATACCGACAGCTAAAAAAAAAAAAAAAAAAAGGAAGAGACAACACCGTGACTGACGTGTATCAACGGGACATGTGTGCGCTCTAAATCTGTACACATGTGAGCACAACGGTCTGTTTAAGAGGTAATTTGACAGCAAAGCAAAACCCTGTCTGACAAAATGGGCCACACTGCATCACACTTGAGTCAGCTTATTTTCTGGGAGGCCTAATGTGTGTGTGTGTGTGTGTGTGAGCCTGTGTGTTTGCATACGTATGTAATACTGTACTATCGGCACACATCTGCCACTAACCACATTCAAAATTTCAGTTTCACACGATTCTAAACCAGACCTCTCTCTCTCTCTCTCTCTCTCTCTCTCTCTCTCTCTCTCTCTCTCTCTCTCTCTCTCTCTCTCTCTCTCTCTCTCTCTCTCTCTCTCTGCCCACATGAAATCCATCCAATGCCTCAGTTTGCCTCCCTGTAGTTATCCCAACAGGCATTTCCAGAGTTGGTATACAGAGCTGCTCTCACTTCCATAAGCCTCTTCACAGCAGGTCTCTAAATGCATAGATCTGACCAAAATTCCCGGCGTGGAAAAAAACACAGTCACTGACATTGAATATTTCAACTTTTTCAGACTTGGCCGGGGAAAGATGGACACATTCACCACAGACTTTAACTTCTCCCCTCCCCTCCCCTTCAACCACCCCCTGCAACTAAGACTCAGAGGGCCCTAGCTTTCTCGCAGCGGGGGTTTGCCATGCTTTGGGGAGGGGGGTTGTAAGTCTTTCCAGGAGCAAAATATCAAGCTTCATGCAAGTGCACAGCAGCCACAGGTAGTAAGCTAAAAAGGAGCCAAGGTGGCATTTGAATGGATTTCACAGCTGGGACATTAAAACAACGTAGATTTGATTAGCAACGATGCCTTACTGTTATTATACTGCTATCAGAAAACAGTTCAACAAGATGGTCATTTGTTTTTTATAAAAAAAGGAAATTGCGTGACTGAGTTGATCGAATGGCTTTACGTTCAGAAAAAGTGACAAGTGATAAGTTACCCTGAGAAACACAATACAGTTAGTGCACTTACAGAAAATAACAAAAAAAACCTCACTGTATAAATGTGAGTGGAACATTATCAGTTAAAAATATTCTGCCGGTGTGCACTCCTTTTGGTTTAAAGCGCAGAGCGGTGCTGCTGTGGCCTGTTTTAGCCCTTGCCCAGAGAAACAGGTGCAGATTATCCCATCATAAGCTGTGCCAGCTCCTTTCAGCAGCCCTCCATTTCCACACCCACATGGAAAACCCAGGAGGAGAGTCTAATTTAAGATGATGGGCAATAGCAATGGAAACACACATGGTTTAAGAAAACCAGAGAACCTAGATCATTAAACCAATAAAAGATAAAATAGTCATCCACACTTAAGAAAGTTGTAAAAACAAAGGAAATAGAGATTGAGAAGGGGGGGGAAAAAAAGCTAAAAAGCGAAAGTGGTAATATCCCATTATTATTAAATGGTAAAATGCATATCCGCTCAGCTAGGAAAATAACTCCTGGAAACATACATCTCATATGAGCCGGGGTTTGCTCTATAAAACGGTATTAGAGGTTAGGCGTGCACTGACGTGGGCTGGTACCTGAAAGTCGGCTCAGAACAAAGACAAAAGCCCAAATCTGTCCCACTAATGCCTGGGAATTTTCTGCATTATGGAAGAACATTTAATTTCCCTGGGTATGATTTAAAAACTTGGGGGCATTTATGCCCTGAGCCGGTTTTATGAGTCCAAGGATGAAGAGACGTCAAATCCTCTCCAAATCCCTCCCATCACCCGTCTCCTTTCAGAGAAAACCCAGGGATTGTACGAACGTATACAACCGTCTCCCAGAGGGTGCATCCGAGTGTAGGCATGCACGTGCCTGTGCACTGTAGAAGGGCAATGGGTGTGCACGGAGCATGTGTGCTTTCCAATTAGGTTAAGTGTGCGTGTGTGTGTGTGTGTGTGTTTGCATGTAGGTGTGTTTGTGTGTGTGTGTGTGGGTGTATGTGTGTGTGTTTGCATGTAGGTGTGGGTGTGTGTGCGCGCACGCGTGTGCTTCAATTCACATCCCAGTGATACAAAAACCCAGAAACAAATGCAACAAAAAAACAGCAGTGATTTGCGAATTCGTTGCCACATTTATCCAACACTGTGGCTCCACGGCAGCTACACAGCACAGGGGCGGATCATGTCAAGAGGGAACATTAAGAGGATGAGCAGAACAGGAGGCTCTTGTTATGGATGCCGGCAGTCACTAAGACTTGCGCTTCTCCGACCTTTATTTCAGATATATTCCTTTGCAGGCAATACTGACACTAAGCTATCGGTCTAAATCCAGAAAAACAAAAAAAAATCCCAAATGATTTTATTTTTTACATTTGAGAAAGATTGGTCAAATAAATGAAAATCTCAAATAGCTCTGTGGACGAGACGGAAGCTACCGTATAAACAATCGTTCTGAAATCATGCAAACCCTCTTTGTGCTTTGCCCTTAAGGCTTCAGTGCCTCACGCATCACCGGAGATACACGAGTCACATGGTGGTTAATACACGGCATTCTAGTCAGAGGAGGAATATTATAGTTTTTTTTTTTTCCCCTCTCTCTCATTCATGCTCAACATTTTTAGACACCAGAGTGTCTGGACACATCCACCATACGGGCTTCTAGCAAATACAAGGGTGTCATCACACATTCGATTACGTAATGCCTGCACACGTACCACTCAAGTGAGCATGTGAGTGTGGGAGTAATTATATAAGGTGCAAGCCCCCTTTCACGTGCATTCATTGTTTTTTTGGTTTCTTATTGCATCTTCATGAGCGCATGCATTACTCAAGGCTGTCATCTTGGCACATTCATCCCAGTAAACCACCAGAAATATAAGCCGGCGACACATTTGGGCTCACATTTTTACTATATATGACAGAATGAAAATAACTGTCATGCCCTTCAGCGGAAGAAAGGATATAAATATGGATGGACAGGAGGACAAATACCAGGAAGGGCCCTGCAAGTCAAGGTCAGCACGTGAGTGTAATCATATTCATTGTTCAAAATAATTCAATCATTAATCTGTGTCTCTTCCTTTTGGTCTTTTTTTTTTTGCTTCTCCTTGAAGCGACCGATAAGCTTGTATGAGCTTAACAGTCAATCCATTTACATGCAAAGAAAAAAAAAAACGTCAATGTCAATTTACTGCAACAGCTTAATGTGCGTGTGTGCATGCGCACATGTGTGCATTCGTGCGTTTTGTGTTGCTGTGCTGGGGGGCGTGTTCCGTCAACTCTCCTGCCCACGGCTCGTGCATAACGTCTTCAGAACATGCCACGGCAACGGGCATCCTCCGACTGAGCTCGCTGCTTTTGAGTATTTGTTTAGACACACTGCAATTCAGATCTAATTTTGTCTTGCTCAGCCCCTGCTAGAGCAAAGCAAAGGCCGTGAGTGTCAGCGGATGTGTGCGCGCTCTGATTTAGGAGGCACAGCTGTCTACTGGGAAAAGACAAGCCATCCAACTCACCAATACAACTGGGGATAGGGAGAGCGAGCGAGCACAACAGAGAGAGAGAAGGAGGGAGAGTGTTGATTTGGATTCGGCAGGGAAGCAGGAATGGAACAAAACCAAGCAAGTCTAAAAAAGGCAAAATAAAGACACAGACTCAGTCAGACGCAGAGCAAAAAAAATAGGAGACGGAATCAGTGGTTGAGAAACGGCGAGAGAGCAACAGAGAGAGAGAGAGTGAGAGATACAGAGCAAAAGGGAGAGAGAGAGTGATACGGGGAGAGAGAGAAAGAGAGAGAGAAGGGGGGGAGAGAGAGGCTCCAGTGATTCCCAGGCTGGCTGGCAGTAAGCTCAGTGCTCTGATCTGCCCGCTCTGATGGGCTCTCATGCCCGTGCAAGCGATGCTGGGGATCCTGAAGGCAACACAGGCTTGCGTTGCTCATCTCCCTAACTTCCACCAAATGACCCCATCAGCCAACACAGGTGAGACTCGGGTCAGCCCAATCCCAACCCCGACCGATGGCTCATGGATCGTCGACCAATGACAGGTGCTAGAATCCAAAAAGGGCGCTGAAAGACGACCAAATGCAAGCGGCCCAGGGACGACTGGCAGATATGAGAGGTACGCGCTCCGTGTGTGTCAGCATAAATACTTTTGTGTACACGTTTGTGTTTTGCTATAGAAGATTGGCCAGGTGTGCTGCTTTCAGCCGCTGGGATGAGTACGTTGTGTAGATCGTTGTGGAACTCGGTGACGCTGAAGCATCACGTTCCTGAATGTATAAGGCGCTATGACAACTCGTCAACTTTACGGTGGCACGTTTATGCTTACGGCTGCATAGAAACATGGGCTCTAAATATTTCCTCTTGCAAATTGGTTTCGACACTGGTACCGTGCGGATTTAAAATGGCACTTGCTGCGGTTTGTGTGCCCATGTCATGACAAGCTTCCCTGTGTGTACTTTGGGCTGGAGGGACACTCTCCTGTGTTGACCTCATTCCGGAGCTGCTGTTAGAAACGCTCCACCGAGCTGACGCTCTATTTATGTGCTTCTCGGTAGGCATCGTATGCATATGAGTTTGTTTATGAGTAAATGCGCTCATGTGAGCATACGCGACCGAGTGCCTTCTAGCATACGCACCCTCCATTCATTCACAGGGATGCAATTACCAGGGCTTTGCACACTACATCTCAACTCAACCACGTCGATGCTCTTTTTCGTTGAAGCCAGCAACATGATAACATCATAACAGCAACAATGCCCGGGGCCACTTGTACCCCACTACACCTGAGGGGGAATGAGCCCGGTGAAATCACGGTCCACTGCAGTCCTCATACCAAGCAAAGACCAAATAACAATGTCACATTTTTAGTAAAGACGCCCAATCGAATTACTTTACGACATAACAACAGTTTTAACAGGGGAGCAGTAGGACAAAGGCTTTGGTATGCTGGTGACATGCCAAATACTAGAATAGCAGCTGTGTGAGATGTGTGAGATATACGTTGTGCGATTGCATTCAAATCATTCAATTGTCATTTGATCATAAATGTGAGAAGCTGTGCAGTGTTTCCCAATATGAGTCTGGCATAAGTATCAGGTTGAAGCTGCCTTTTCACAAAGGCACATAGTAGGATGAATTAAGTGAAGATACAAAAGGGAGATGTTGCTTGGTACAGGAGAAAATTACATCATTCCCATTTGAGAAAACATTACATATTCCCAGGAGGGAAAATCGCTATTGAGCCGCTCATTTTAAATGTTGCACCCATGGAAACAAAAAACATAGTGCAGCCTATTTATCTGTGGAGGATCTAAGAGTGTAACATGTGGGGTAGTTACATTTCCAGGTGCTGGGCTGAGCTTCATTTCATTTAGCCTCGAGCTAGTCCAGCCGATGCTATAAATACTGCGGAAATGTTCCAGAAGGAATGGACATGTGAAGTCATCTCAAAGGGAATCAGACACCCAATATCTGCTGTGTATGGATTTGTGTGTGGGGGGAGTGTGGGTGAGGGGTTGTAGGGCTTTGGTGAAGTCACCCAGGGCCAATTTCTGAAGGGAGGCGGGAGTTTCCGTATAAGATGTAACTTTACTTGCTTGTTTTTTGACAAAAGGAACAAGGGAATCTGAGAAATAAACGGAAAACAGACCGTACTCTTTCCCAATTTCATATATTTATGGCAAAACCAAACAATCAGGGAATTTATTTGATGCTTTGCGTAAATATATATTTTTTTTTTTATTGTGATCAAAGCATTTCTCTTGTTCAGTGAGAGTGACTATGGCTGATAGTGGTCTATGCAGCTATCTAGATGCACTGCTGCCACAGGTCAGGTTTTCTAGTAAAACTGGGGGAATATATGTGGCCGTATTTAGACATACGGTATTTCGTATTTTGAGGGTACTTTTTCGATGTCTAATTCAGTATTGTGTCCCTGTGTCTCCTCAGTGGCAGTGGTGTGTGCCCTCCTATCCCTCCTGTCTCTGTCACATGCCTGTCCGAAGGAGTGCAGCTGCAACAGCAACACCAAAGTGGTGGACTGCCGGGGCCAGGGCCTGTACGACATCCCCCGACGACTGCATCCGGACACCCAGGAACTCTATCTCCAGGATAACCGGATCCGGGGGCTGGGATCGATGGCTTTCAGAGAAATACCCCTCGTCCGCATCCTCGACCTGTCCAACAACTCTATAACATCCATTTCACCGACCGCTCTGCTGGGTCTCAGGACTTTACAGCGCCTCAGCCTCGCCTCCAACAGCCTCCGGGAGCTGGACAAGCGGCTGCTCGGACCTATCCGCTCGCTGTCGCACCTCGACCTCTCACGCAACAGGTTAACATTACAAATGAAGTTTATTTGTGGAGCAACACCTACTGTGCATGCCATGCCACAATGCTCATTTTATCTTAATTCATTTTCTTGCCATTTTCCCCTTCCTCTCAGCCTGTGGGGTTTACCTGGAGCCATGGGAGACAGTTTGAGGAATCTCAGCCACCTGGGGCTGGCACACAACAAGATAACACGGTTGGACCGCTCCTTGTTAGAGGCCCTGATCCACCTGGACAGCCTAACGCTGCGAGGCAACCCCTGGAGGTGTGACTGCCAGCTCATAGGCCTCAAACTCTGGCTGGAGACGCACCTTTTCAAAGGTTAGACCACGAGTAGCCTCGGGCCGTTTTATGGGGACCGTCTGCGATGTTCTCGACATTCATTAAACGCGGTGCATTTTTGTTGGGAGCAGCATTAAATCATGGTAATACTGACCTTTAACACGAGAACGGATTTTAAAACATCCGGTCTACCCTAATGTTTGGTGTGTAGCTGTGGAGGGAATGTATAGAGTTTGGGCCTCACATCAGAAGAGTACTGAATAGAAAAGGTCATAATACGTATTTTGAAACATTAATAATATTAGGGCCACGATTTAAAACATCTGCAGTTGTCTTTTGTGGGGCTCTTGGTTCACTGACATTGACAAAAGCTAAGCAAAAATATGCCATAAAAGATGCCATAAAATAGGCCGTGATGTACAGGAAACACTTAGTACAAGGGTGGTGAACACTACAACCAGAGAAAGGGAGAGTGTACCGGGTGATCATGAGTTAAATGCCAACCGCATTATTTTCCACGCTAGACCAACCCCTGCATGCATTAGATAACAAAATAAGCAGTGCACAGTGAAGGCTAGGCTCGCTTGGAGTCGGTTGGTCCGCCTACATTCCTGTGTTAGCCTGACACAGCTTTCGTCTAAAAGGCTGGAAATTCTAATGAGTGCCAACCAGAACAATGGACCCAGATAGAAGGATCCGTTTTTTTGTTTTTATCATGCTTTTTAAATCGAGCTATCTTACCACAGCTAATGATTACTGAGTCACTTACTGCGCTGTGTGCGCCTGTGTGCATGCTATTCATTATGTGAAGCACTTTGTGTTACCGCCGCCTGTATGAAAAGTACTACATAAATAAAGTCTGATTGACTGTCATGCTTAATAGAAAGCCAGTGGTTAATCGGGCAGGCAGAGAGGAAATGTGTGACAGAGGCATGCTCGTCGTGAATACAGAGAGAAATGAATAATAAAGAGATGTACAGGCCACACAGAGGACAGCCGATGAAGTCCTAACGCGATTCTTTTACCACTCGATTAATTATGCACCAGTGATCCAACAGACTCCATTTGAGCTGTTAATCATGTGACACCCGCCAATACCTCCTACTAAAGTAAGCCATTACACCCTAGATTAATAAACATCTTGAGTAATGGGCCAGGTTAGTGAGCACACATGACAACCGACAACCGTTGCGTGACCTCCCCTCAGTGTGTCTTTTACCATGTCTAACTACTGTATGTACGTGTGATCTCAAGGTGGAGTGGTGGACGAGGTGCTTTGCTCCCAGCCGGAGGAGATGAAGGACAAAGACCTGCAGAGGGTTCCTTACCAGCTCTTTCATGCCTGCATGACCACGAGCTACCACTACCTGTTTGCCAACATGCACCACCTGGAGACCGAGAGGCTCCTGCGAGGACACACCCATGGCAACCACGCTCATCCCTCCAGCCATGCACTGCATATCCCCATGGCGATGGGCGAAGGCTTTGTGGGCGGCGGGGGAGCAGGAGGAGGCGGAGGAGGAGGAGGCGGAGGAGGAGGGAGTGTGCCAGAGTGTGAACCTAAGCAGAGGCATCGGCCTGTCAACCTGCGACACGCCATCGCCACGGTGATCATCACCGGCGTGGTGTGTGGGATCGTGTGTCTGATGATGCTGGCGGCGGCGGTGTACGGCTGCGCCTACGCCGCCATCATGGCCAAGTATCAGCGGGAGCTGAAGAAGAACGAGGAGCTGGCGGCGGCGCAGCGGGCCGATAAAGCCAAAGCAGACGAGAAGGAACCCCTGGAGAACGCTATTGCATGAGAGATGATCACATAAACTCTGGACTTCAAACCCGGGCCTCAGCCCTTTAACCTAATCTTCTCTGGGTGCCATGTGCTGCGCTTGTGCATGGATGGTTGTGAGAAAAAAACAAAAAACAGAGAGAGTGAAATTCTTTGTGTGTGTGTGTGCGTGTGTGTGTGTGTGTACTGTGCGTTCACCTCATTTCTGAGATTTGGGTAGCTAACTTTCACAGGTATTTGACTATGCACTGATGACAGTATCTTCTGCTGTAGGTGGGTTTGACGGGCAGGCCAAAGAATTCAAACGTATCAATTCCATTTTGTCTAAGAAAATGCATATCACAGATAGCATATATATATATATATTTATAATTGTGTATTTTGTGTATAGAGCTATGGTATTTAAAAGTCTCAGAATGTGGTTGTTTTTTGTAATTTATAGTCCAATTTTCAGGTCATTTTGAGATCTCATAGTAGGCAGCTGCTGTCAGTTCTGTTCCAAGTTGCTCGTGTCGTTAATGTGAGCGTACGGGGAAAAAGAGTGCAAGTGTCTGTGCCCGTGTTTCATTTGTGCTTAAATGTGTATATGTGGACGACGTTAATGTGTGCACATATTTGTGGAGAATTTAAGTCCGTGCCTAATAATGTGAAGAGGAAAATCGTTTTTCGTAAAAAAATATTTTTCTGATAGATGAGGCGAGGGTGGGAAATTCGCTCAAGCAATAATGAAACCAACGAAAACGAAAACAAGAACAAAACCTGTACTCAGCCTTGTTGTTTTCTGATGACTTTAGAGATTCATGATTCTGAATTCTCCTCCCGCTGCCCCATATGCAGTCTTTTAGAACTACAGTTTTTGAGATTGGTCGAGTCTTGTTAGTGAGTTCATGCTTATTACATAATGGTACTCATGTCCTTCAGTATGTATTAAATCAAATAAAGGGATGCTTTTAATGGATTACTCTATGTATACCTGACAATCAACTGGAGAAGGCAAGCATCGTTAAATGGATAAATTATTAAAAGAGGGTTATTTTCGTGAAAAATTGTGAAACACACAAATATTTCAACTGAAATACGTCGAATTATACTTGATATTAGCATTGAAAATTTGATATAAATATTGATTAGGTAAACAATATTTGTGTCTTTGACTTTTTCTCTCATGAATATGAATCAACCCTTTAAGTTAATAACAAGGGATTTTTAAATAACTGATTCATATGACTGGATGATCAGGTGTCAGGTAAATCAAAATGTTGTCTCTACCTTTTTAGTTTATGTCAAATGTCACTCTTAGATAAGTCCACAGGTATATTCAGGTTCCGTTTTAAGGCGTTATTCAAATGCACTCTTATCCCTCCTTCAATACTTAGCCATCACAACAGATTTTTTAGCTTACCTATGATCTCAAGCTGCAGTGTGGACGTACGCGAATGTGCACAGATGTCTTTGGTCTTCACGCCTTGCCTGACTTTTATGGTTTTGTGTGCATTACGGCAGCAGACTCTCTGCACGTGGCACGGGATGTGACCAGAAACACTGACACACACACACACACACGCCTGTATGTACACACACGTTAACGTTGTGACTCAGGCGATGTCTGCAGGGCCTGTGGTGTGTGATGTCATCAGCCTGTCCTGTTAAGTTATCGTATTAGCGTATTCACAAGTCTACAGCTCAGTGGAGCGCAGGCCAGTGAGAACTGGCCCTAACCGGCCCACACTAAATTTGCATTCCAGCCTACATTTCGGCTCACATCTGACTCTTATATAAAATCATCCTTACATACATCCCCCGAACCAGGAAGTATGACCGCCATTACTCTACATCAGCGGCCTCCGTAAAAGTTGGGTCTTCGCGAATCACTGCTATTACTGAGTCGTTATTTGGATTGCTGATGGAGGTACAAGATTCAGAATGCCGTCTTCATAGCGGGGCGATCAAATCATCAGGGTCAGATAATACTGTGGGCTGGTGTAAACTGTGGGATGCTTGTGCGCCACTTGCCTATTAATAGGATGCATACTCTGTGTGCATGTGTGTGTGTGTGTACACGCACCGTGGCACCACACAGACTCCCCCATCTCTGTCCTTCTGCTCCAATGGTTTCCCCTAGGCCAAGCGCACCCACAATGCACTGCTTTCATGTCCACGCACTCAGGCACCGTGAAATCATTCTCTCCGTCCTTTTATTTCTTCTCTTATTTTGTCGCGGCATTTCTGACGGCTTTTCCTACGTTTCCCTTTCTTGACTTTTCCTTTCCTCTGCCCACGCTCTTTATCTGCGACCCCACCGCTGGCGTCAGCCGTCATCTGTTGACAGGAGAGCCGACATAGATAATCATCTGAAGTGGGCTCTAATATAAAGCAGAGGCTGTACTCCATATTGGCCCGTGGTACATGTTTGGTTGTGGAAAGGATCGCAATACTGCGCATACTGTACTGCATGCTGAATTTGACTAAAAAAAGCTACCAATGTGAAACACAGTAGCAAAGGGGACTTCAAAAAGCAAAACTGAAGCGGATAAACATGAGGCCCAAAATTGGAGGCGCCTTATTACAAGACTCAAGAATGGCACTCAGTGACAAACGAGGCAACCATCTGCAAGCTGTCTTGGTGGTCACTTAAAAACAATAATATATTATGAACTACTTAACTTGTCATCCTCATCTGTACATTCATACAGTCAAAAGTGTGTTATTAGTTACACAATTCACAGAACAATGGCTGAAAGTAATCTCTGGTCTAGGGGGGAAAGGTGGATGATGAATGATCTCACTTCACAACTTTCCTAAAGATAATACCGTAACCAAACCATTATGTTTCTTTTTCCAACCTCACACGTTTCCCCCATTTTTCCATTTAATCTGTTGTTCCTTTTTCTCTGTAACCAAGATGATGGCTTACAGAACAAGGGTCACACTGCATACCATCAACTTGCTGATTGCACCGAGTCGTTTTGTATGGGCGTGACAGTGTGGGGCTTTTGAGTCACCAGAACGTGAGATGAGGCAGGCCACAAAGAAATCCTCCAGGCCGCACTGTCTTAAATAAGCATGGAACCAGAAAAAAAAATGAATCAATGCACCAAATGTGTTGAAATGAAACTGGCTTCTATTAATATATTGGCATGAATATTCCTGGACGCAAACGTAAAGGCTACTTTGCAGTTCCGCCCTTCTTCTAGGCATAGGTTTTTCACGCAGTGGCAAGCACACGGACAAAAAAAGAGGGTTGCAGGGTCGGTATATGTGGGAAGTGAGTGTTTTAACTCAAAACGTGGCAAAGGCGTCGGGGTGGACAACTGTAGGCCAGGAAAACAAAGTCTTGCATGGCAATGCAAGGGAGGGAATATTGAAACCTCTGTTATTGTAGAAGTATGTGTGTGTGTGTGTGGGGGGGGGGACACGAGAGCTCCAACTTACCCGCAGCTATGGGTGATTTCCTCTCATCCAGAAGCTGAATGGCCGTGCTGGCCAAGACCACACTCTTGTTTTCAGATCCTAAGCCACACACACACAAACACACACACAGTTTGCATCCCAGTCAAATCATAACTTCTTGCATTAGTTCTCCACAGTAGACCACAGGGTGATTGGAGAGAGATACACTGAACATAAACACGGCAGAGTACTATTTCACGGGCGCGGCGCACTGCCACAGTCCAGAGAGGAAGAGTGGCGAGAGGAAGCCCGCCGAGTAAAAGGCTTTCACATCACTTGTCTTAGCTGGCACTAATGGGAAGCCCGAGGCCCAGGATAGACCAGAACACGTTCTCCCTTCGTAGGAGAAACCATTGCTTAAGAGACATGGTTAAACTGCATATGCGTGAGGTGCCTGTGTGTTACTTTCCGCGAGTGTGTATTTGTGTATTCTGGCCAAGTCACGGTGGAAAGGGCTGAACCTCTTCCTAACGTATCCTATTACAGCCCACAGCAATCAGTCCTTTCCACAAGAACACAGACCAGAATTAATAAGAGAGGAAGGGGAGGCAGAGATGCACGGCGAAGGAAAACGACCAAATATGGGTGAAAGAGGAAAAAAGGGGGATGAAGGACAGTTCAGTGACTCATTGTGATACGAGTGCATTTACATTTCGAAATATATATATATTTTAATTTCCTTACAGTGGGGTGTCATCCTGTAGGCATTCAACACCATTTTCTCCATTAACCCCCGTTCACTACATAACACTTAGGATGGCAACTACTGTGGGAACTTTTTTTTCATCCTTCTCAATTCAAAATCTTTGAATTATCTGACCTGTGTTGAAAGGTAGGGAGTACACAAAGGTGCCGGGAACTTGTTCTGCTGCTCTCTTGTACCACAGGGGAAAGTGGTCGGCATTGAACACCCCCTCTTTGTCTTCAGCCGTCAGGAAGTCTCTTGAAGCAGACGGGGAAACAGAGGTGACGATGCAAATGATGCACACAGAGAACTCTCTCCCCAGCCTCCTCGTGTGTACATGTACATGCGTCCATACATACAGGTGACCTACACACATTCAGCATACTTACTGGTTGGTAAGCTGGTCGGGCACCACAAACAGGTTAATCCTGGAGAGGCCGGTTCTTGTGCCCAGGTAGGCTATCTCCACTCCTTTATCAGAGTTCCTGTGTATTATGACATACGCATAACCGGCAATTGTCATCGTACTGTACGATAAAAACATTCTCCAACGAGAGAGCCCTGCAAGATTCTGTGTTGAGTCCTTCCACTGTTTTTAAAAAAGAACATGGAAAAAAGAAGAATGACATACTCAGATTTATTCAGCACAAGGCTGGTCCAGTAGGCCTCCAAGGGGGCAGTCACCACGGCATCAAAGAGAACTTCCTGAATCAGCTCCTTGTCACCTGACAATGCAAACCAATGGATGTGTGTGTGTAATACATGATATTAATAACAATCATTTCTTAAGGAACATGAGCTGTGGAAGAGTTTAACTGACATTGTAGGTGGGGTTCGTGGCCACTGAGGTAGATTTTGATGGCCTCTATCTGGGACAGGTCTCGGTGTTCTGGGTGCTCGTCTGTGTTACAATAGGTCCTGTCATAATAACAAGTTTGGACAAAACAGACAATGTTTATAATGGTACATCAAAACACGGTTACAAGTGGCTCCAGATTTTTTCTTCTCAAAACGGACTTCTGCGCAGATAACTGATTATTGGTTTGAATTCGCAATAACTATTTAACCTCGGTCATGCATTCCAGTTGCTTTCCGCTGACTTTTGATGGAGAATGAAATGGGAAGTAAAACAAAGAGGGTTTTCCAATTTACAAGCATTAGTTTGAGAGGCGTTTACTGTAATTTGTTTAGATGTTGCTTCCCAATCCCGGTGACCACAAGTCATCAAGTGACACAAACCATCAAGTCAAAGTTCTGCAGATCCCAACGCTGTTGCATAACCGTGTTATTGCAGTGAAATTTTAACTTTGTTTGATTTTATAATTCGGCAGTATATTTAGGATACGGTCCAATCACAATGTCCCTCGAAATGGCAATGAGGGAAATGATCAGAACAGAACCAATAAAGCAACGCCGCAGTGCTCTTACCACTCGTCTGCCAGCGCGACATCAGGATGCTCCAAGTCATGAAGTCCTGTAACAAAATAACGTATCCCAAACTAAATAAGCAAAAGCTCTCAATATGAACTCATAATGATAGGGTAAGGCATCGCCACATCAAATGCACACACACTTAAACACACACACTAGGGGTGAAAAATGTGTTTTTTGAATGGATGAGACAGGCCTGATTAGATCAGGAAGAGCCAAGTCATGCTCGGAGGGTTCCCCTTGATGGACATGTTTAGAGAAACACAAAGACACATTCACTCAGACACACACACGCGCGCACACACATAGCCACATATAGCCACACAGAGACACATACACACACCACAGCCGCCACCGCCACATGAATATTAACATGTATGAGGCTGGACATAAACATACACACACATGCACACAGAGACTCTGTCAGAACAAGTACAGCACACCTCAAGACATGTTTCAACTTTTAACTCCCCATTGTTGATTATAACTACATTACTACTGGAGGTGTATGTGAGCAACAGAGAGAATAACATAAATATTAGATATGTAAGTGATGAGAGGCGGCGCAATAGGGCTCTCAAGTAGATTTTGTATGGTACTAGTACTATGGTACGAGCACACCACATTTTTTAGGGCAGTTGCAATTCAACTGCTTCACTGCAATATAAAGAGATGGCGTCAAGTTAGGTTCCACATTTTACGAAATACCAAATACAAGGTCAGCTTATAAAATATGGTGCATATATGGAGTACAAAGTAGATTAACTTAATTCCTCGTTAAATTGCTGCTAAAATGTGGATACATAAGAAATAATGGTCCTGTTGTGCTTGAATATCTGAGCGGGGTCATTCTGCATAGCACTTGCCATGCTTATTACTTATACTTAGTAATGTTAACGTGAGTCCGTCCATTCTCTCTTAAGCTAAAGAGCTGAAGCATATTATCGACTTGTGCTGCAGTTAAACTCAATTGTTGGTCCCCTTCATTCTAAAATATTGCTGAAAATAAAATAATTTCTCAGTCAATAAGTTAAGGAAAGAAATTGAGGGCAAAAAAAGATTTCTTTTTTAAATGGCTCTAACTAGCACATTAAGTTTATAGGGTTTTTTACATTTTGAACTCTGTTATACTGTTCAAGAAGATTATGTTGAGAAGATGTGCTAGTTGAATAACAGAGTAAACATATAAAGAGCCTTAGGAAAAAGACAGAGCAAAACAAGAAGAAATCAGAGGTCTTCCCACCTTCCTCCACCGTGACATTTCCTCTGAAGAAAAACTTCCCGTGGCCTCTGGACAAAGCTACACCGAGACTAAAAACAACAACAACAACAACAACAAAAGGTTTCTGAATAGAGAAATTAGCAGTGTTTTGTTGTACAGAGAAACATACTGATACCACAGGCACTTTGTTCTCAGAAGTGTGTTAAGTCTGCTCACCTGAAAGGAGTGCCCTTGATGTCTGTGTAGTAGTAATCATTGTGCAACACCAACACACGTTTCTGAAATAAAGCAGGTTTACACATTCCATTTTACAGTGAACATCAAGCAGTGTGACGGCAGTTATCTGGTGGGATTTCCTGAACTCTGACTCCATCTAGTGGTGAAGAAAAAAGTCCACGCTTCCAGATTAGCGCTCAGTCACATGACATGCCCTCAGAATGCCATGTCATTTAATATTGTGGGTGCGTGGATTGGGAGTTTGAATTTGCCCATGAGTGCAGATTTTAGCGTGTGTAGATATGCATTTACATATTAAATGCTTAATAATCAGGTTCATGTAAAATGGCCTTTGAATAAGCTCTGAAAATGCAACATGCACACACACTCGCGCACATACACAAGACACACACACACACACACCTGAATGCCTCTCTCTCTTTCGGGCAGGCAAAAAGTAAACCAAAATCACAGGGCTTGTGTCTCTGCCGTATTCTGCCACATGTGCTTGGCGGAGATAAGGGGCTCACGCACAGACAGACACACACACCCATGCATGCAGAGCAAAAGGCAAATCAGAGACAAAATCCCCTCGTAAATCCTGCGCGTTGCTTTGCCAAATGTAGCAACCCCTTGGCAGAGCGGCTTCTCCCCACTGAGCACTTTCCCAGGCCCATCATTTGGAACGATCCAAAAACTGCACGTTGGCGTGTGTGTGTGATTTGTGAAGGTCGGACTCCTCACCTCTTTGTCGACACTCCTCTTCACCTCCATGGAAAAGGTCCCCGTCTTCCTGTTGACCATGGCGTTTCTCAGCTAGCGACACAAAACGCACACCACATTTCTTCAAAGGTCTGATTTTTCATTTTAAGCCGGGCCGTTTAGAAAAAGTGTCTCACCGTGTCGTCCTTATCCTCCCATTCCACCTCAGACAGGTCCACACTGCTGTAGTTGGGCTTCCTCCGCTTTTTGCCGTCCCCGTACTGGACACACAAGCCCACATACGTAAATACAGAATTTTCTTTCCATAAAAGATACGGGACAGGGGAGACGGGAAGAAGTAGGAAAGCGCAAACCAGCGGAAACGCGTCTAAATCTCATTGCTTATTATATCATATTTGCGTAATCAATGCAAAAACAGAAGTGTTACATCCTATGATTATTCCTGGGCAGGTGCTGTGACTGCCTGAAGGCTTATCATCACCCCTGGAGGCGGCTACCAGGCCGAGCAAATCGGACCATCCTGTCTCTAGCTTCACACTTAGCAGACACACACACCACACATGACACTTGCACAATTCTTTCTATCAATGACTGTATATTCAATGTGACACAGATCACAGCATTGGGCTTATTAATGTGCAGAACAGAGGTCTTCGACAGGGGGTCAGCGGAAGTACTGCGAGTTTTTTTGGATGATAAAACAATTTATCATATATATATATATATATAAAATCCAACCTATTTTTTCCCACAAATTTAAACATCTTTAACTACACATTTACATGAATCCAACATATTGTTGTGGTTATGTTTATACATTGCACTAGGCCCACATTAATGTCAAACAAACAAACATTTTATACAATCTTTAATACAGTAGTAAGGGGTGTAAATTAGTTTTGAAGACCCCTGGTGTAGAATATGGAATGTTTGTGTGTCTGATGAATGTGTGTGCATGTGTGACTCTCCCTCTCTATTCATCTGTCAGTGACTCCAGCCTCCCACTTCTCATGACTTGTTTAACAGTGTTCATTAATGTCTTTAATTAGAGTGCCATTAAACCATCTGTTCTCCGTTCGCCTCCTCACCTGCTCTCATTTCATATCTCACCATTTCATAAACCAGTATTGCACCTCACCCCTCTTTTCACTTTAAGCAGGTTTTTTCTTGCTTTCCACAATCTCCCCCCCTCCACCCCCTCCTGAGAGAGGAGAGTACAATAGAGTTAATCACAGCCATTCAGAAGCAGTATCTCTGTCTGTTCACAGCACAGTGGAGGCCTGGAACGTAGCCCCTCTCATCTGCATACCCAGCCAACACACACGTCTCACGCCACGGTACCCACAAAACCACACACACGTTTTCCATGTCGTTCGGCATCACAATGTGACAAGGAAATTAGAAATTGACTTGACATGAACTCAAGAGTTAGTATTCCTCAGTCGTCTTGTCGAAGATAAATGAATACAGTTGAACTTTAATCTGTGCCCTAAAAATTGGGATTTTTATGATAATGAGGTTCATGGTCAGGTTACCTCGGGAAATAACATTTCAATGGTGCAGGGGGGGGGGAAATACTCACAAGTGGCCGTAGATCTGGGTGTGTCAGGATGTAGCCATTGTTGGTGATGGCAAAGGCATAGCCATGAATGCCCAGCTAGGAGGAGAAAAAAAACACACACACACACAGAAAAGGAAAGTCTGTAAAAACCGGTGGTTCATTTAACATCTGGCCTAATCAAGCTCTTTGTCATTTTTATTGGGTGAATCTTTGTCCATGTAGTGAAACAGAACACTTGACAATACAAGGGGATGGCATACTTTGTCCTTGTCGGGACAAATGAGGTACTGTCAAAGCTCCACACTTTACACCCAACCAATAATCACATCTAGGGGTTTTAAAAAAAGCAGCACGGCGGATGTTGATCAGAATGCATTAGTAAACATAATGTGTATGATTTTCTTGTCAGAACTGGAAGTGAGGAATGAGCAGTGAATAGTCAGTGTTAAAGCTTCAACAGAACCTGCTTTTTATCTGCTTCCTGGTTTGGCATGCAATTATTTCACTGCCAACCTGGACTGGCGTATGCACAGATACGAGTAAAAGAAAAAAAAAAGGGGATTCTGCCTTTTTTTTTTAATACTGATTTAGCATCCATGTGAACAGAGCATTAACACAGTGTCAATCACATGGTTCAAAAGACATCCAAGTTTGGTTGTGAATATTAAAATGTGGCCACTCACATTTATAGATACTCAATGGAATAATTGAGTGATGTTGCGTGAAGTACCTTATATTTAGGGATGGTCTTGAGCAGCTCAGACACAGGCACGTCTGTCCCAACCACTCCTAGAAGGATGCCGCGGTTTCTCTGCAAGCGCACGCACACACATTACCAATATTCTTTAATTGTGTCTGAAAGGTTCCTTATATAACACAGTCTCTTGAGCATCCACCGTTGAGGTGCTTATGTAAAATGAAAAATCCAGTGTACAATATGTATTCCATTAGTGATGCGCTTGTGTATCCTAATTCACAAGCTCCAATCAAACTAAAATTAGGGACCATTAACTACAAATATAATCAGCCACTATTCGAATTTGTGTCCATTTTCTCAAAATGAAATTCCTCTCGAGTTGTGCGGCAAGTAATTGGAGAGATTTTCCATTAAACGTTGGTGGAAAACACGGCCGTGGCTATGAGCTTGCTACAGAATCCACAGCACACCACGGGACCTTACCGTCTCATTCTTGGTACTGAACACGGGCATGGCCACGGTGGTCATCAGAACTGGCCCTTGACCGTCGTCCAACTGACGGAGCGAGGGGGATAAAAGAGAGAAAGAGAGACAGGGGGAGGGGAAGAGAGGGCAGCTTATGATGAAACACTGACAAACAAACAAATGTAAGGGCACATCCTGACAGAGAGTGAGTTATTATTTCTGCAGCAGACCTAGTCATGTTATCTTCTTGGGGGGACCTACTAGACTTCCATGACATGTTTTATTCATGTTCAATATTTGCCTTAATATACGTTGAAGTCTGCCTTTCATCTCCTGCAGAATACGCTCATCCAAAGGCTTTTTGGCACTTTGGATCTAGGTATCTTCCCTCCCCAAAGACTTGGCATTATGACGGTATTTATCTTTGCGGCGGCTGTCTGTATCTGATGATGATATTCAAGAGGTAGTCCCCGTATGGCATTTTGTTCCTCTTTCCAAATTTTCCCGCCGTCACTTGTGTGTGTCGTTATTTCCCTGGTCAAATCTGTCCGTGTGGGCGAGGGTGGCTCTTGGATTTCGGATTCCGGGCGACTCACCTGCGGTTCACCGGACCATCTACTCATCGCCCTTTTTGCCATATTTAAATGTGGCTTATTCCTCCAGTCTCAGCCACTTATAGTGGTATCAGGCTACGGCGAGAACCCAGAACCAGCCTCCGTAATCCAGGATCACTATCCACTCCAGGCTGTTTGCTGGCTCCACTCAAATCCTTCTCCCATATTCTCATAATTAACATCTACAAAATGTCTTCAGTTTCTGTCCCTGTGTTTGCATTTGGCAGTCCCGCCGGCTGAGCCTTAAAAGGTGCTGAAAGATGGAGACTGGGGGAGGGCTTTGTGTTTGATAAAAAGTCGTCCGACCTTGTCCACTTACAAATGTTCAAACGTTCTAACTCTCAGTCACTTGTACAGTCTGTGCTCAAGTCACCGCAGGTAATTGGTGCATTATGAGTCCCTGAACAAATTCCACAATGGTTAAAAGCATGAATCATGTGGCACAGTGCCGCAGCACTCAGTATTAGTATGTGTCTGCGTAATGTCAGATTCCCCTAGAGTCTAAGGAGAACCTTCTGAAGGAAATGAATCCTTTTCGTGAACATTGCACCCACCTCCACACACTCTCCATCCTCCAGCCCTCGCTCGCTTTTCCCACCATTAATAATAGGTAGTGACAGCCTTCATTCATTCGCCCCCCCCTTAGACACTGGAAAAGGCTGAACTGGGGACCAGAGCTCAGGCAGCTGGTAATAACGATCCAGAAGAGAGAACAACAGCACAACTAAGTACAGCTGCCGTTACAAAGCACAGCCTCGCTGATGGAGAATGGGATCCATTATAGGACCGGGGGAAGCGGGCAGAGCCTCACCTACGCTCAGGTCGGATCGGATCATATATCTCCGGCCTTCACATTTATCACGTGTCCCCATGAACTGTGGTTGAGCGGTCCCATCAAAAGTGTGATCTTTGCACTTAAATCGAAGATTTTAGTTTCGGTATATGCCCAGCTGCTTCTGGGAACGCGGCCCGTCTGCAATTAACCAGATTAAAAGAGCTGCACGAAGAAACGCAGCAAGCGACTGCATCTGTGGAATTCAAAGCCAACATCAAACCGCAGATGATCCTGACTTGGCCTACCCAGGGGATGAGAGCCCCTTTAAACCTGTGCCTCATTATGCTACCCCGGGGTGCGGAAAGAGACACTTCCTTGAACCCCCAACTCCAACATGATCGTGCCCCAAATCCCAGCGGGGTTTGCTCCTGAACAAGAATGTGACCTATCACGCAAAACCGGCGACCTCTAATGACAAACATCAGAGCTCAGGAAACATTCGTGCCCAACCTGCAACGTCGTGGCGTCCGGGGCTCTATCTGTATCCGTCAGAGTAAATGATGTGTGCGAGTGTCCTTTCCCATGCTGAGGGTCAAAGGAGGAAAATAAATAAATAAAGAAATGCACTGCCTCCCCAAAGACACACTTGCACTCCTCAGAGTGTTCCTATACACAACCCCCGCGCCCGTATTTGGCGCCTCACTCTTATCCTAGGTCGCTGAGACAAATTGCATGCTGGTGGACGGAAAGTGACTGTTGTTCCCTTGGAGACCAAGATTACTGTTGCTGTCGTGCGTAAGTGCTGGAGACAGAGCCTCCCGTGGGCCCATGTGGGAAAACTAAAACATGCCCGGTGGGATAGAGAGCTGGCATGGACCCACCGCGTGTTTTGTTCTGGGGTTTTCCACGAAAGCCCTCAATAACCTCAATCAATATCATAAGTTTAGCTCCGAAATAGTGGACTGTAAATTCCTCCGTCATGACATTTGGAGCGGCGTTCCGCTTCTATTTATCACCAAGGGGTAATCTATCGCTCCCAGCCTTAAGATCCTCCGGTCTTTGAACTTCAGCACAAAAAAAAAAAAAAAAAAAAAACGTTCTCTCAACCGCACGTCCTCCTTTACATCCTACATAGTCTTCTCAAGACGTTTAAGGAATGAGTGTATCCCCTTTTCTCTTTAAATCTCTTATGTTCTCTCTCACACTGACCTTACACTCGTCGTCACCCCCCCCCCCCCCCCCCCCCCCCCCCCCCACTCACACACACGGACACACTTCCATGATCCCTGAGCTTCATCTGACAGAGTGGGAAACAAAGCCAAATGAGTCAGAGAATGATGGATGAAAAGCTGGCGGTGAGACAGAAGATAGGAGGAAGAGGAGGAGGGAGCAGGAGGAAACAGGGGCGGAGGGATGATGAAAAATGGCGGGGGGGGAAGGAGAAATGTGCTAGAAATGAAGGATTATTAGGTTGCACGGAGAGAGGGATGGGGAGAAGAAAATGATAGGATGAAGGGTGCAACTGGAAAGATGATGACCCATCAGGAACATAAATTCCAGACGCTCATCGCCTCCCTTACACTGAGTCAATCCCAAGGAGTTTCGCTTCTAATCAAACACTATCACCACGCAGGGTGCGCGATTGTGTGTCTCTCCATCTCTGTCATTTTGTCTTGGCTTCGCCTTCTCCCAGCGCCGGGGCCAGAGCGGTGCCGGGGTCGATTACATGCAAAGAAGCAGAGCAGAGCGTCCCCATTATCGTGTCTCACAATGTGATATCTATTTTTCTGCTGAGCCACGGCGATGTCAATCAGCTCGGGTCCAACGCACTTAAAGTACCGTGTCAGACATATGGCCCGCCAGCTGTCTAATGCCACTGCTCTGTGCTCAGCCCGCGCTGACGGAGGGGAGAGCGGAGCGCTCTTCTGCTCCACCATCATCATCATCGCTGTTATGATTGTGGAGCTGCTTATCTCCACCCGCATGTTATTTCGAAAAGCACCTCAAAACGGAAAACACTAATAACCATGAAGAGGCATCAGAGCAGATCATCTCACAAGCCATTAGAGGCTATTGATTTTCGCCCAGAAGATGACAAAACAAATGTATTTTTTGTAAGAATTCTACCAAAACAAATGACACAGGCAATCTGGTTTTCACACTGAAATTGCACAGGCACAAGAGCAAAAACGTAGCCTCACATTCACAAACACGGTCACAGTGCCAGGCCTGCGGATACTGGCCAATCATGGGCAACACAGAAATCGTCAATGGTGAATGGGGGTTTGATCAGACGTGCCACAACAGAACCACTTCGCACAACAACGCATGGTTTGAATCGGGAGGGTGACGAGCCACACACACACACACAACACTGACCCACGAGAAAATGCCAATGCGATCAGTATGGTACTTATGCTCCCCAAAAACTGTGCCTGTCTCTCACAGTGATCAGAGACCAAAATGCACATGCACGTGGAATGCACATGAAAATACACCAGGTCTGAACACAGCACAAAACAGCGATGAGCTCAAATCGTATTTTTTTATTTTATTTTTATTTTTTTACCTTTTGCGCTTGGGGGAGCTAAAGAGAACAGATTTGGGAGGAGTAGAGGAAAGAGGGGAGGGGAGGAGGAGAGACAGGGTCAATACGTGTGTGTGTGTGTGTGTGTGTGTGTGTGTGTGTGTGTGTCAGAAAGCTTTCAAGTGTAGTTTCCACTGAACGGAGCTCCAGTGGATGTGTGACCCGCTGACATTGACTTTGACTGCAACTTTACCAACACCTACAGTGTCAGGCGAGGGGAGGATTCTACGGCTTGGAGAATCACAGCAGAGTATACGACTGCTGGGTCACTGCTGAGTGCATGAGCACTTTGTGACAAATGGACGGGGACAATGAGGACCAAAAGAAGCAGCGTAAGACAGAGGAAGGTAAAACATGAGGGATGTGAGGAGGATTGCAGACAGAAAGAGTTCCTTTGCATGTCATGTACTATTCATAGCCTGCGGGTGTTTCTGCTGGTGGGCCCCTGCCTTCATTTTTGTCTTTTTATCTATTTTAGACAAAGGCCAGGACAACTGGCTGTTGTCCCCTCTCTCTGGCCAAAAACAAAAGAGGAGTGCAACGCATGCACAAATACTACGGTCTATTGTGTGTAGATGATGTATGCTACAGAGTTGAAAAGTTCAGTCCCGATATTGTCTGTAGAAGTGTGTGAAGTGGATTCTGCTACATTTGAAAATATAATAAAATATGATTATGGCAATAAATGAAAATATGTGTAATCTCCAACGTACTCAGTCGGCGCTTTATTAGATCCACCGTGCCACACTAAATCCTCCCTTTATTAACTGTTTTAGAGATGAGTTTTTTTCACTGAATGATGAGTTAATGCAATTTTGAGGCTGCAGTTTATGCGTCTCATCATTTGGTCTGCCATATTCATATCAAACAAAACAACGGAAACAGTTTAATACAGCGCCAGTGGGTTATGGTGCAAGGCTGAGAGATCAGAACGTGACAATGTTCTACTCACGCTACACAACTCCCAAACACACACAGGAGGCCCATTGACTTAATAGGTCCATCTGCTGCGCACACATACTTTCACACATTCACAGTCTGAGACGTACATAGACAACGCACATTGCCAAACCACTGCTTGTGTCTTATCACCACCATCTTCCCTTGCACTAAACAACTCGTGCTGAAAATACAAACATGATTAACTAAAGTGGAATTAGTCATCGAAATCTAAGAGTGTACACAATAATGTGTACACATAATGTACACAATCTAATGTGGCTGGGTGTGTTGTTAGTGAGGGCAATGGAAACTGGGATCGAGTAGCATGCGAGAGTTGGCAGCGTTGACTCACCGTACTATCGATGTAGGCCTCGGTCCACACCGTGTCATGCTCCTGGTCGATGACTTTGGGGCGACTCAGCACGTGGAGATACTCCATGACATTCTCCTGCACATCTGCCAACGTGGAGATCTGGGTGAAGTAGCCTGTGGGGCAGGGAAAATAAAAGGAGAAAAAATATAAACGGCTGTCTGCCATCAGTGGATTGTGAACAGGTCCATTGTCCTCGCACACCCCGACGCCTAAAAATAGAGGACCAGAGGTTCTGTGGCTCCAAATCAGTTTGAAACATTTGTCCCAGCTGGTATCATCATGTCCGATCCATCACTAATTTTTATTTACCCGGGCCACAAAGCAGAAACATGACATCTGGAATGCAGTATGGTAGAAGCAGACATTTGGTTGATGAAGCAGACTATATGGCAAAATATAGGAGTTTTTGCTGAAGACTACCCTGCAATGATGGTACAAGCGAGCGCGAGCCAGCATGGGTTGGTGAATGGGTAAGTGGTATGTAAATGTAACAGAAAAAAAACAACTCCGTTAAACCAAATGTGACGCCATTTCCTATGGTGTTAATGCTGCCATTATGATGCTAATGTGCAGGAAGGAATATACTGTTATCTCAGCAGGAGGACAGAAAGAGAGAGAGTGGAGTGGGGGGGGGAGAGGGAGAGAGAGAGACCTCCTTGTTTCCATCCATCTGTAAAAACAGCAAACTGCCTCCATCACCGTGAGGAGCTCAAGGATAAAATCACAGCCCTGGGAAATAGATTTAGGGGTCATGGTTCCCAGCGATGACCTTTACTCCACTGGGAAAAAAAGAGCCGATGTCTGGTCTCAACGCACAGATCTATAGTATGATGGATGCCACATGTCCCCCCCCGCATATAACTAAGGAGAGGCTCTGTCACTGATAACGCAATTTAAAATCTGTCACCGCAAAGAAAAATAGAAAAGGCTAAACTCTCATACGATACAATAATGTATAAAGTCACTCAGGCATTAAAAGAAGCGGCGCACTACGTCCGAACGGACGCTTTTTCGTGTGCTGTGATATTTACAGCGGACGAGCGCAACATGTTCATTTTTGTCTACTTAATTAGTTTGAGGTAAGGGTAAAGCTGCACCGCAAAGGTCTCGTCCATGGATACGAGTTCCCCAACAAAAACAATACCTAAGCCGAAAAAGTGCTGCCTTTTGAATTTACCAGGCTGAAGACACCTCGTCGACGGCAACAGCAGGGGACAAACATGGGACACAAACAAGCCGGTAAAATGGTTTTAAAAAGTTACGTGACGAAGGTGAAGGGACAAGAGCACTGTCCGTGTTCAATTTAAGACAATGGTGCTGGACAGATTCCTCCATTGGCTTATATTCCTACAGACAATGCTACGGGAACACACACATACGCACACACTGGCATAACGCGCAGGGCTGGCCGCCTCGGTCTCACAGTGCATCGTTCATCACAGTGCTGAGTGAAGAATGACTGCTCCCGGCGGAAGGCTGAGGGCGTCCTTCGGGCCGAGCCATCAGGGCCAGAGAGACGAGCGGAAATGAATGCTCCCCGCTTCCAGTGACACGGTACACCTGTCGTACATAGAGCGCCGCACAGCCTCAGCGCGTTGTGGTCAGGACGAGGGCAACAATATATATTTTTAAAGGACCTTGGTGATGGATGATATGTCAGCAAAAACGCACAGCAAGGTGTCCTTATACATGTAAATAATAGATGAGGTGAAGGTGGGAAATAGCAGGATGTGAGGCTGAAGCACATGTCAAAAGTGGGCGGACATCAACTAAAGTCAACATTTTAGCGATACATACGTTATTCCATGATCCATTCCCTATTATCTGAAAACAATCAAATATAATGTCGCATTCAAATGTGGCATGTTTCCTTCATCATTAACTAAGGGACCTTTATAGGTAAAAAACAAAAAAAAAAAAAGATTTTGTGAGATGACGACAAAGTAAGTTTGATGGGCATAGAAAATCCTTCCAAAAAAGTGTGGAATCACAACATCAGGTTGGAAATAGGATATTGGGCTCTGAAGTATAACGGGGTGGCATGTTTATTCGCGCCAGCACGCATGCCCTGATGCCCCTGGCGTGGGAGGGGCAGGAAATAACAGAGCCAGCTGCTTTGACGCATGAAGCTCAGCACCAGTGTCTCGTGGCCTTGAGCATTTGCAAGCAAAAAACCGTTGCTCCACGGAAACGCCACGGGGAGATTCTGGGACGGGAGACTCACGGCCTTCAAGGTAGCATTCTTTTTTAGTTGTACCTGAAAAGCTACTAAGAGTAAGACAGTGGAGACATTAAACCTGTATGTTCTTCTGTAGTTTAAAATAAAGCTGTTTTTCCTGTTTCTCACTGTCCTACGCCAGAATTATCGCGCAGCAGACACACACGCAAGCACACAGACTCACACCTCTCATCACCACTACAACTCCCCATCTGAATGAATGCTTTCGCCGATATCTTCCAAGGAAAACTGTGGATGCCCTTGCTCTCGAGACTTACACGTATATACGCAACACGCACGCACGCGCGCACACACACACACAAACAGCTAGCTTGTGTGACCTACAGTTTGCCTGTCTTATCTATGGCAGCCCGAGGAAATGGATCCAGAGCGTCTCTGTCACCCAGCTCCCAGCTAAATATAGAACCTGTAGGAAAGTGCTCCACACACTGAGACAACCATGACCACATGCCACGCAGCTGGAGTGGTGTATTGCCAATATAGTTTGAACCTAACACTTAGAGGAAGATGTAATGTGACATATCTGGTCCGTGCAACTGGAACCAGCTGCCTGCCGTCACATACACATGCTAATACTAACGAGCTCTGACATACACATTTATGCAACTATATGCACGCGCACGCGCACGCACGCACGCACACACACGGGCCATGCGTTCACCTTTCCTCTGAATGACTGGACCATGCAGCCGCTCCCCCGCTGCAAAAAACAGATTATAAGGAGAAGAAAGTACAGCAGTTGACGCACCTTTGTTAGCACAGGCCATCCATTTCAGATTATCTGCGAAGGCCGACTCTCGACCAATCAGGTAAGGGAATATTCGGACCTGTGGAGAGACAGCAGATAGCTTCCGTCAGTCATTTTAATCACGCCACACCTTCTTATGTAAGATAACACCGTCAAGGCCGGGCTGATGGTTTATTCCTTATCTGCCTTTGACGAGCTGGGCCCTACAATCATTGATAAATAGAGTCAATTATAGATTAATAAAAGTTTAAAATGAATATTGTTTCCTTAAGATAATTAGCTCAAGAAACGAAACAATTAAGGAATAACAGATACAGCTAAGATAATTGTGTCAAGAAGCCGCAATTAGATTTATTACAAACGACAAACCACCAAGGAAAGAATTTGGTGTTTAAAAGGCAAAACTCAAGCCTCATATACTCAATCAAGATAATCTCCCTCGCTCTCTGCTGCCAGACCCATTTTTGCCCGGCAGTGCTCAGATGGATCGAACAGCAGGTGTAGGGGCAGGTGTGTGCGATTGTGTGCCTGCGTGTGTGTGTGTGGAAAGCCAGTTTCAAGACTGGACCAGATGCAAGCCTTTGGGGGCACAGCTGCCATAGCACCCATGCCTTCATTTTTCACTGCCTCCCATAACCCTGGCAGTGTTTGTGTTGTGTGTGTGTGTGAGTGTGTGCATGCGTGAGTGCGTGCGTGCGTTTGTGTGTATGTGTGTGTGTGTGTGTGTGTGTGTGTATGTATGAAAAACTCATATCGAAATGTTGTTAGGTAGGTGTTTTTTTTTCTACACTTTTAGCTGCACTCAACTGAGAGATCTGAAAATTGCAACAATGCACTTAATGTTTATATGGAATTTCCTGTTGAACGAACACTCCCATTGGGCCAAATTATATGTATTGCATTGTATTTGTGTCGTTGGTCAACACCATATAATTTCATGGGTGATTACAAAAGCTTAAGCAAACATAGATAAAAACCCCAGACAGCTCATTTTAAGGTCTCATTATATTGTATGGATATTGTTGGTCTATTGTCAACTGTAATGAGTTTCACTGTGAATAAGTACAATTGTCAGACTGTCATTTATCAGAAGCAGCAATTATCTATAATTTTCGCCTATTCATGCAAATCTCAACCATTTAAATGACTTTAGTGACAAGAAAACCCAATAACACAGCCGACATGCACATAACCACTCCATGTACAGTTATGGTTAACAGGTGTCAGGGTGGGATATTTTTGTGGCTATGTTTTCATGTTTCTATCCCTTTGTAGCTATTGGTTATTAATTATGGAAGAGTTTTGCAGCTGCGTTAAGTTCAGTGCAGTGCAGATAAAACCTGGCAAGGGCACTAGCCACAGCATGCAATCTTCAACCTACTTGACTGCACACATTTTGTGTAGGCCGGACAGGGGTAAAAATGCACACGCAGGCAGGAATACAAATGCATAGACAGGTCAAAATATAAACGCATCTGTATGTGTACATGAACGGACATTTTCACACTTTTTTGTAAGGCATTTGCCTATTGTTTGGTGAAAGTACCTCTGCAAGGTATAATACGTTTTATTGTTCAGAACATATTGTAACTCACGGCAGTTATTTTGATGACCAGAACAAATCCAGAAAGTTTAAGCCAAGCTTTGTATTAGATAGAAATGACATGAAATATTGGAGAAGATTAAAGTCTGGTGTGGGGGTTAAAGTGTGACACGGAATCAAAGGCTGATCTCATATTCGGCTGATGTTTGACACATTTAAAGGGCCAAACAAATAGCCATACAATTATGCTTTTATTCCAAAGTGACTCCTTTTTGAAACAATGTTTCAACCTGTTCGCTTGTTAGCATTCCTTTAAGATTTCCTAATAGCACAGTGGTGCTTAAGTTAACAGCCTATTATTTTTCTCCTTTACGGACTGATCTCCATCTTCTACTTATAATTACATTCAATATCTAAACAGTAATAATCTGTCATCTTGTATATTTTTATTGTAATACAATTTTTATGTAATTGTTAATCAGCCATGTTTTTGAGATGAGAGGATTCTTTTTTTATTTATTTCCAGAGTTTAAGAAAACAGACCAAGGTGCAGTTGACTCCCAGATTGACTTTGGTGTAACGGAGTCAGATGCTGCACAGGGAGAGCTTCTCCAAACTTAGATTGGGAGCCAGGGGGAGCAGGACTCTCAGGGCTCATGGTATTATTGCCTGAGGCCTTTCTGTAGGCCTTCCAACGCATGGACCTGGAGCAGCTGTGCCCCTTCTTTTTGGGATTGTGCCGAGTCCATTTTTCAGCTTGAAAAATAGATTTAGCCCACTACCGATGTGCCTTTTTTATGTGCCTTCCCCTTCAACCCAATTCCAGTAAGGATGAGCGGAGCAAAGCGTCTTTCATTAATCAGGAGTGTTGGTTGGGCTTACTTTGCTTCAGCAAGATAGCCCAAAGTTGTTACTACGGGCACACCAGAAGAGTTTAAGTTTAGAGGCCATTGTCCAAATTGCGAATCACAACATTCACTTCCACTATAATAAAATATATTTCACTGAACAAATCAAATTGCACTATATAGCCCATAGTCACAAGTAAAAGTTTCCCTCAAGGGGCTTCCCAATCTGTACAGAGTGCGACATCCTGTGGCCTTAACCCTCAAAAGAGTTTGAGAGGACAGATATTGATATGCAGGGAATAACTAGGCTAGATTCAAGCCCGGTTAGCTATGATTATTGAACATGTGTTAAGATGCATGTGTGGATGGGGGCGAAATAAGTCCATGGGTATTTCTTTAAGTGTGTTACTGCATTCTCGTGTGTGTACAGGCGGAAAAGTGTGAATTTATGTGCATTTCGGTTCAACTTTTACTATTTCATGTTTAAACTAACAGAATCGACTGAGATCTATGGCAATAAACTTCAAAGAGCAAAGTCAAGTATCCGCTTTAATGAACACGATGTCAGTTCTTTGCAGTGGAGTTATTTAAAAGTACATAGGTCATAAACATACGGTTAAGATGAATGCAAAATAACACCTAAAAACCTTCGTGGTCAGCCGCTATCTGAAAATTGGAACAGTATATCTCTGAAATAAGAATGGCTGGAATAAGATGAAAGAAATACTCGTAGTAAGTTTTTTCGTGTTGCCAGTGACAATGCTTTCTTTATGATCTCTATAGCGGCTTGGAATAGATGTAATCTGCATACAGATCTTCAGAAACGCTCATAAACTCAGCGCGATGCTATACCGTGGTGGAGCTATGAAGCTGCTTGGAAGGAAGCCATTAAAACCCAGCGGTGGAGAGAGAGAGAGAGAGAGAGAGCGAGAGAGAGAGAGAGAGAGAGACAGAGACAGGAGAGACTGACAGAGACTGAAGACTTCTATTATCAGCAGGGCTTCTTCTAAATGGAAGCATCTAGCAGCCTTGTCCCCTCTCAGCTCACTGCTGACTGTTGTACAGCCTTGAGGCAGGAGTGTGTGTGTGTGTGTCTGTGGGGTTATCTTGCAAAAAAAAAAAAAAAAGAGTCTCCATGTTGTGGCTGATAAGTGTGTTATTTTCCCTGGCTTCATGCCTTGACAAAGTCAAAAGAAATTCAGCTATCTCCAACCTAAATAAATAACTGAAATATGAATGTGTGATACGAATCCATTGAAACATATGCTCATACAGAATCAATATGGAAATTGGATCAAACGTGGGGCAAGGTGAAGGCTTGCATTGTGTGAAATGCTTATGTTCAGGATGGTATGCATGTATCATTGCCTGTAGTGCTTCTATCGCCAACGTTTCAAGGGTGAAAGACCCAGAATGGTTTCTTTTACAGAAGAAAAGGACCAAATAAATAGACCTTTTTCTTCCCTTATTTCTCCTCTCTTCCAATCTACCCACATTCCATTTCATGGCCCGTCAAGAGAGCAGCACAATTACTTTGTGGGACAGAAAGCAAACACCTCAGCGACAGGACCGTGGTTGCTTTTGCACTTCAAATTGTTGACTAGATCTACCCCCTAATTCCTTTTTCTGACAACTCATAAACATCAGTCAATCATTCAAAGCCACAGGAGCTACATTAGTACACAGCTCCCCAATGTTAAGCCTTCATGGAAATATAAGGCCGCTGGTCTATGACATTTTCAACAAGGCATAATAAGAAATTGAGTTCAGCTGAACCATCCCACACGACCACGTCCCGCAAGACAATTGAGGAATAATGTGATGTGTGCATGCGTTTGTGTGTTTTATACACTACCTTCCTCTCTGGCCAGTTATATTTGGCAAAGATGGCATCATATGTGTCCACTGCCCCATCTGTCACCAGCATAATGGCTTGGCTACACTCGCTCCCCCTCCCAGTCTCGTTGAACTGGAATAGAGGAAAAAGGGGGGAGGGAGGTTACTGCAGGTGAAACCAAACAAATCAAAGCTCCTTTTTCATCCGAAAAGAACTGTGAAGAGTTTAGAGTTTAAAGTCTACTTTTCTAATCACGAACGCAATGGATCATTTAGTTGAGCTTCATTTGTGCGTTTACTTGATTTAACTTCATGTCACGCAAACTGCCGGTGTTGTTACAGCAAGCCAATGGAATAAAATAGTATGTCTTCACTTGTACACACATGCACACCAACAACGACTATCTACAAAGAGGGTACCAAGCGAACAAAAAAAAGAAAGAAGAAAAAAAATGTGTGTTTCAGTACATGTGCGTTTGAATAATTGCTTGCTGCTGATGACATGTCACACCGGTCATCCGAGTGTCTTGTTTGCATGGTTTGTGCATGAATCTGTTGATTTCACTATTAATTACAGTGCCCCGATTAATTTCGAACACAAAACTGCTTTCACAGAGTGCGCGGGTGAAAATGTTTGCCTGTGTGTGGGTGATTATGCGTGAGTGTGTCACTTACGTCACCTAGAAGATCGAAGGCCTCTGTCAGAGCGATGTCTAACATACCAATGCCATGAGCTAACAGCTTGTCAAGGTGCTTCCGGAAATACTGGAAAAATATATATATTTTTTTTAGGGAGAAGCCATTAGGTTCAACGTTATTTTAGAGGGAATAGGAGGGAAAAACAATAAATAATGTGACACAGTTATACGACACCAATTAGCTACAATAAAATGATAAAAAGGTAAGGATACTTAATTACAAATATAAGTGTGATATGTGACTGTGTGGACTTCTTTGATCCTTTTAGTGTATACAAAATGGTCTGATGGGCCATTTTTTTAGAGCTAACTGGCACATTATGGGAGTGGGAAATTTCACATTCCTTCCAAAAGGATGAAAATGACTAATTAACTTAAAAAGAGACCTTTTACCCAGTTCCATCTATTTATAGGTATTAAGATGTAGGTTTTCATTTCAAACGTTTCCTCTCGACTCCGGACTTCCTGCAGAACCATTTTTACCCCATGGATATAAACCACCCTGTCACATCTATACAACCGGTGGCAACAAAGGCATCCTATAGATAGACTCTATTTCTCACTTTTCAGGTTCCAGGATCATCAGAACAGACCTAGGCCCTAATTACATTATCATCCTCACATCTGTGTCGTAGCTTTCCTCTCCATTCATGTGTCTGCCTATACATGTACCTCCTCCAGTCTTCTGCTCCTTACTGAGGGGAGGAGAAAAGCCTCACGACACACAGTAGGGGGCTCAAGTAGCGTAGGGCCATGTCAGGTCTTGCTTACCTGGGGGCACGGAACGTGTACTCACAAAATACCCACAAGCACACGCGCACGCACGCACCCACACGCACACACACACACACACACAAACAACCTCCTCGCTTTTCTTTAACACCCCCATATGGCAAAAGATCGTTTTCCTTTGATGTGGGTAAAAGGGTTAACCGGTTCCAACAAAAGACGGTACCCTAGAGCAGTAAACCTGCTGTGTGTGTGTGTCTGTGGGTGTCTGTGTATATGTGTGTTTGTGTGTGCGTGAGTAAAGATCGAAGAGGTTTGTCTCAGAACAGCGGGTTATGTTCAGTCCCTGTAGCAGCAGTGTGCTAAAGTGGCAGATGCAGAAAGTACGCGTATCCCTGCGTGCAAGCCCTGCTGAATGAGCTCAACCTGATGTGCTGCACAGCAAGGCTCGGAAATGCAAAGTGCGTCGGACATCAAACATACTGTATATATGCTGCACACACACCCTTTTACTCAAAGACGATCACACCATTCAGGGTAATTAAGCCTCAATAACAAATCTTTCATATAAAATAAAAACATGTTAAAGCTGAACACTTCAACAACACAAAAACTGGACATTTCCAGGTGAAAAGTTTTCTAGTCAAAAGAAAACTAGAAATGTGAAGAGAGGTGAATTTAAGGCCCACTAAAACATTTTAAGCAAAGCTTGCCAGTTTTAACTACATAGAGCGATAGCGATGCTGTTTCACCTGCAAAATCCTACGTTTCATGATGCCACTAAAGCTCACTTGGTTCTTCTCAGAGAAGTCTTCCACCCAGTTTCTCAGAAGAAAACACAAAAGGGCTCTAAATATTAGGCAGGAACCACTGCATGGGGGAGTACAAATCAGACATGATGGACTTGACTTGCTCAGCATCCCGTTGGCAAGTTCAATTAGACAAATAACCAATCACTGCGATAAAGCCTGATGAATGCGAATCCGATGGAAGCTCGACAACAGGTACTTATGACCTATTTGAAGTTTGGCTGGGAAATAACAGACTTTTGGAAAGACAGATCAGTAAGTCTAAGTCTCCAGTGTGACAGTCTCCTCCTGCCCCCAGCCGAAGTAAAAGACATTAGCCTTATCTACAAGTGCAGACTGCTTCCCCCTCTTAGCTGGCTGACTCACACTACATTAAAATGCCATCTGGAATTAAAAGCATAATACTAATCCATATGCATAAGTCTACCCCATGGTCAACATTCATTTAGAAATAAACAGAAACGAAGCTAAACACCAACAGGTGCACATTCCCCGGTACTTGCAAGAGGTATATGGAAAGTGGTCTTTGCATTTAGTAAGCAGCTGTGTCCCGGAGATTTGACCCGGACTAATAGAGGTTAGCCGTTCAATTTTTTTTCTTTCTTGAAAGAATTTGGAAGTAATGGATTTTTTTAGGTAGGCACCAGAATATGGAGCCTATAACGTAGAGAGGAGCAGAGACCCATGCACGAGGACCAATTGGAATTAGTATACGATTAGGTAAATACAGAGTAACATACAAGCATTCCCCAAACTATTTTATGTGCAAAGATTGAATCTGAAAAATGTAAGTCACCATGGAAACGAATACGACACCAATTGTTCTATTGCACTCCAAAATTCTCAGACTCATGATTTGAAAAAAATGAAACTGATGCAGCAAAATAAGTTGAATTAAAATGAAATGAAATGAAATTGAATCTGTTCTTCATATCTGCATTCTTATTCTTTGCCAAAAACCTGGCCCTTGTCCACATGTAATTCGGTCACAGATTCCGGTGTGTTTTGCCAATAACAGATAATGCTAATAACAGCTAATGTTCCCTGGAGTCTCAAGCAGAGATAAGAGTTCTGGTAAACTCACTTCTTTCTGACTCCGCATGTCTAGATTTTTACATCTTCCCTTCCTCAGGTTACGTCGCTTACGGCAACTAACAGTTTTGCCACTGTTGCCTTTGGAACCACTTATTAAAAACGTTTTGTTTTTTTTGTACATACATTTCCAGACCTATAAACAGACTTTAATTTGTAAAATAAGTTTAGCTCCCAATTTATGTTTCGATCCCAAACTTTGGTAAATGATTTAATGAAACGAGCACAGACAAGTGACTACAATGGAGCATGTCTTTGGAACAGCAATCATTTGTCTGGTGCCGGTGATTTTTATGTTATTCGCTTTTATCCTATTTACTGTATATTCCAGTAACCACTGGCTACCATAGAAGATATTATCAAAGTTGAATTTGGGTCAGTTTACATAAGACCTTTTTATAAACATAAATATATGGCCAGAGCTCCGATCACCTTAAATTTGTGAATGATTTCAAAATGTGCGTAACATTAGACAGTGATAGGAAACCAAGAAAAAAAAGACTTACGTCTTTGTTGGGGACATCTGCTTGGACCAGAGTTCCATTCAGGCATGGTTCCACGTAATGCAATTTCTCGTTGTACTGGAAATAAAGAGAGGCAATTGTTAAAACAAAAGCTACGACTTTCAATGCGCTGCGTATAAATATTTAATTTGATGTGATAAGAAAAAAATTGAAGATTTCAGAGACTTCACTTCACCGTCCGAATGCAAAGCACAGTACACAATGTGCTCAGTGCCTGCCGTTCTGTGATAATGCCCACCATTGAATACATAAATATGAATTGGACTTCAAAGACAAGCACTGAGAATGAAAGTGTATTCTTCCAAAGCCAATAATTTTGCCCTAATCTATTGACGTACACATGCATCAGTCTGTCATCTCTCGCTCCCTGTCTCTTTCGCTGTACTGCAGCATGAAAACTATGAAAACTGCCGATACTTAAGTCAAAATCCACTGCCACTACTACACAATTGAGTACTCTGGAGTAACATGGTAGAAGTAGCACTAATTAAAAGAAGAAGGGATAAACGGCTAAAAATGACACATCCTTTTGATGAGTTTTGGGGGGGGAAACAATTTGTTTCTGCCTAATTCTCTAAATCCTCTTTTTCTCTATTTTCCGGAGGAATCATTTTGATAATAACCTGATTAGGATATCAAATGATAATGACGACTTTGTTCTTGGGAGAAAGAGAATGGAAGCTGGCAAAGTGACTAGCTACGTTTTGATGAGCATGAGACACACATGCAACTGTACGGGCAGACACACACACACACACTCATGGTTTCATCAGACTGAGATGTGATAACAATGGTTCGGGAGCCCGAGGGGGGATCCAATCATAACTGTCTCTTTTGCATATTCAAATCTTCATTCAGCTGGCTGCTAATTGGTTGTGAGCGTGACAGAAGAGAAGGCTGATTCGTTCCAGCATTGCCTCTGATCTGAGGTAGTGAGGATGCGGGCCCTTAAATATGTGTGCGTGCGTGCATGCGTGCGTGTGTAGGGATGAGTGAACCTATAAAATGCGTGTGGGTGCATGTGTGTGGACTTACAGCAATGATGTTGAAAAAGTCGTCGTCTCCAAGAGTATCCAGTATAGAGGAGACGGTCTGCCTGGCGATGGTGAGCCTCAGTCCCTTCATGCTGCCACTGACATCCACCAGGATGACCACGTCTTTGGGAGAGGTGGCGGCCTGGATGTACCACTTGCGGTTACGGCAGTCGAACGCGATGACCCCGTGTTTGTCCGGCTTCCATTTGATTCCTTGAAGGACGAGCATCACACATCCAAGAGGATCAACTTCGAACCAGACAGTGCTTTTGCATCCAGTTAAGATTTAGCTTTAGGGAGTCCGTGATTTTAGTAACACAACACACACACTTACAGCCACCATTCCATGCTCACCAAGAAAAAGCGCCGACTTACCTGGATACTGCCTGAAAAATCCTTTGGCACTGCCAAAGTACTGCCATATAAGCGATGGGTCTCTCTCAAAGTTATCCACAAACACTTTATTCAAGGCCTCAGACCAGTATACGCCGTTGACAATAGCAGAGTCTAAGGAATGAAGGTGGACAAAAAAGAAAGCAGGGGAGAGAAAAGTCACTGTTTGATCATTGCTTTATAGGAGGGGTTCTCAAACTTTTCCATCAAAGGTCCACTTTTTAATTTTATACAAGGTCAATGGTCCAAAACAATGATTTCTGATTGTGGTAAAACTCCAATGTCCCTCCCACTCCCTAATGCTTACAATGTTTGGGAGCCATTATGGTTAATTTGGGGTCAAAAAAAGTTCTCAACAACTGCATATGTAAAGGAAACAAACCATTTAGGCTAGGTATATACACCACAGGGTTCATTCTACAGTGTTTCTTGGCTCAGAAGCGAAGAGGGGAAAAATGGAGGAGACAAGCATACAATGAGACAGATACACAAAAGCCTTTAAAGCGAGATAAAAAGAAATCCTGGACGGCAGGAGGAAAATGACTCGGAGGAAGACAGACGAGTACTTCATGGACGGCGAGAAAGAAATGAAGATAACAGATTTCCCCATCATCTCCCACACCGTGGCAACATTATTCTGCTGTCAACGGTCATGCCAACGAGCCATGATTGAATCAGGCTTCTGGAAGTTAGCACTCAAAAGGCCTCTCTTGACAGCAAACGCCTATCCACGTTTGAAGGAGGTTGGATTGGATCCAGGGCCGATGCACACGGCAATACATCCGCTCCTGGGGCAGCTTGAGGGTCTATTACCAACTGAGCACATCATGATGAGGGAGAAAGCAGGAGCTCTGCCTTCCCTCTAAGCCATGATTGAAATTCATCTCAACTAATGCAGTCCTTAATTCAAACTGATCAAAGGAGCTCTCCGATGTATTCACACATACACACTGGTTAAAGAAGTACAACTGTGTAGGATAATTCCAAGCGGAATATGACTAAATTTGGTTATGGTGATTCTTCAGGATGGTTTGAGCGAGGGGACTGAGGATGCATAAGAAACCGTGATGCTGTGTGTGTGTGTGTGTGTGTGTGTGTTTGCGTGTGCGTCTGCTGGTGTGGAGTGCCCAACACTTCTCCATCACAGAGCGTGTGAAAGGTAACGCGTGTGGACGCTGGAAGGTTATCGAGCTGCCGCGAATGGGAGCGCGGGTTCGCCTCGTGAAGTACGGCGACGGGAGCTGCGCCGCTCCTGCAATTCATCACTGAGGGCACAAAGCTTCTGGCGATCAAAGACTCAACCCGCGATTCATCCAGGCTGCCGCCGGAGCAGTTTCTGAAGTGCACAGGCTGCGGCCAGCCCGTGCAGCGGCGAGACAAAAGGTGATCGTCTGGTTCATGCGAGGGAAATGCAGCCTCCCTGTTCATTTCCAGCGAGAGCGCAGTGTTGATGCGCATCTATATCCTTGATTTATGACTCGAAAATGGAACCCCTGCATTACATTTTCCTCTTCTCACTTGCACCTGTGGCAAAACAGTCGCACACATGCATCACCTTGCATTTGGCTTTCCTCCGTATCCCACCTACCGATAAAGTGCTGGCTGCAAGCCATTGTAACACATGGCAGATGGATAGATGATATGGTTTCTTGTTAACAATACAGTGGTAATAAAAGGGCGATAATGAGTAATGAGAGTGCAGCCTAGTCATTATATATGAAAATATATATAGAGATAGAGATGCGTCTGAATCAAATCAAAATGACTCTTCCACTCCCCGTATGGGTCTGCCAGCCTGCCAAGCTCTTTCTCCTCGCTCCTTCGTTCGATGCCTTTCCATTTTATGCTCCCTCGTTCCGTCACTCTCACTCTTTTTTTCTTCTACATTGCTGTAATTAATCTGTTGCTCAGCCATTCCATCAGTCTGACTTAACCTACTTTCTTTCTCATTTACCCCGCCCCCCTCCCTTTCCATCTGGGTTAAGCCGACATGACATTCGCAATGTCCACTGAGCATTGTACACGGCCAGGACTTCATTGGTAAATCAACAGAATATCCGATGATTTAACTGCTAATTAAGTCAGTATGTGGCTGGGATGATCGAAAGGGAAGCAGTACGTGAACTCAAATCCTCGTCTCCAGGCGCGGGCCTACACCCGTGTGCGCCAGCACCCCTACTAACTATTGCACTGACTTTTGTTCATTCTTATGTCAAATGATCCACATTAGCGAACACTTCACTGAGACGCAAAGATGTGCAAGATATTATTCATGAATAGATGGCGTTAAACTTAACATTTTCCGCACACTTACAGTATATGTTTCACGTCTATATTTTTCTAATTAAAAGGTAGAAGACATACCTTTGTTATACATGTTGGTGGGCACCTGGACCACACTGAGGCTGAGGTTGACGGAGAGGTTGTTGAAGTGGTCGTTGGGTTGCAGGAGGAATTTACCACCGAGCTCTACACTGTTGCCCTCCTCGTCCACGTTGTTGATGAGTACTGCGTTGAAGTATTCGTACTGGAGATAAAGATGAAGGACAGAGAGAGAAGGCGACAAAGTTGAGATTAAACGCACCATTTCACACACAGTGAATACTTCATGAGATGCGCATCGTCAGTTTGCACACCGAGGTAACCTGAATCCGCGGACCATGCCATACATGCATGTTTCAACACTGGAAAGCAGCGTAACGGACAAATCAGCCTCCACACACTCCCATCCACAGATGCTGCAGATGCTGAACGTGGTGTTCTGCCTCCACTGTATTTTTAGTGATGCGCACACTGGGGAGCCTATTAATAAATCATAGCGCAAGACTAATATAGCACATGGCTCTCTGCATCGCAAAAAGTCTGAAGTCTGAGATACCACACAGGGGCACATCGTACCAAGGCTGCAGACGATGCAGAACAGAAGACAACAAATGGGCAAAGATGCTCAAGCCATTGAAAACTAAATTTGGCATTTTAGTACAAAAGAAAACTTTTTTTTGTTTTTTTCAAAATTCTTAACATTTCTTTAACTCACCTACTTACGGTACTCATTCAGTCAAGAATGGCAGCAACAGTGGTTCAATTCATGTTACAGTAGTGGTGATTCGACCTTGCCCTCTGACCTCTGATGGGGGTGAGATAGCTGAGGCTGAAAATACCCCAGGCCTGAGAAATGAGTGAGCACGCGCAAAGGAAACGCATTTAAAAATTCATGGCATTTTGCAGCATCCCGTCCTATCACTTACTTTCCTCTATGTTCATTAAGCATCCCTCATTCCAGCCCTCTACCCTCGCTCCAGTAACCTTCATTTGGGCTAAATCTCTCCGGCTCCTCCTGAGGAACATCATCATCCCCTCAGCCTGGTGCAGAACACAGATAAAGCCGTCAATTAGGCTGGCAAACGCAGTGCCTATCAGTGCAATTAATCAGACCTGATCAGGCTTATTAGCCCTTTTATCAAGGGGAACACTGCCATTTCAAGGTGAGGGAGAAGTGTTGCACATTGCTGCTTATATTTCCCCTCAAGTCATTATACTTCTGTGTACACACACATTTTTTTTCAATAGAAACACACTGTATGTGGCTCTTACGGTACATCTTCACACTTTTCTACTAGCACTACGGAGATGTCAATCACATGGGTGAAGTGCTATCTCAGGAGATGAACTATCTTTACCAACACAATATCCACGTAACTAAGAGGGGAAGAACCCACTGAGAAATTAGAAATTAGAAGCCGGAGATGGTATGGATAGGTGACGACGTGAGAACAATCATTTCAACATAAAAGTGAACGTTGTGGCAACTATTAAACATCTTCTACAAAACAAGAACCTTGAGACTCCCGAGAACATATTTGAACGGACACACAAAAAAAAAGCATCCCCATGACATAAATATGTCGAGGTTGTAGAACAGACAACCTACAGAAAGTTTGGCATGGCTTCTGATTCCAGAGTCCTCTTCACCCATCGTTTTGCTTCCGCTATCCCTGCCCTCTCTTCCTCTTGAATATAACCTAATTATCACACCATCACAGCCTCTTCGGGGGTTCTTTCAGTATTCTCAAGGAAATGGAAAAATACAATTAAATAAATGATATTCTATAGACTGTAGCTTTCAACTAAAATTCTAGATACTCTTGCAAAGAATAAAAACATGGGAATTTCTACTCCATGAACAGCTTGACCTCAACCTAACGTCTTGACTTTCTGAAAACTAAGACGCCTAAAAACTGTGAGCTTCGTTTAGACTGCACACGCAGACATACGCAAGTGCACCTGCAGAAGAGTAGACCCCATTGCGTCTCCGCTCTGTTCTCTTTCTGCCATTCCGTAGTTAGTATCCGTTTAGTTACTTCCGCTGTCTCACCGGTCCAAACCTGGATTATCCCTTTTCAGGCCATCTTCCTTTCTACACATGTGTGTCCCACTGTGGGACAATAAAGGTTTATCTTATCTTCAAAGAGCGTGAAAGAAAAGGCATAGACAAGACCACATGCAATCAGATGCAATTGGAAAAATTGGGAATATAAAATCAAGTTTAAAACGTTAAACAAACAATGGTTAATGAGTCTGCTAATAGACTTATTTAAATTCACAGCATGTGGGCTTTAATTTGGATTAAAATTGCACCCATCAGCTTTTGAGTTTCAATAGTGTGGGAGTGAGTGTGGGTGTGCATCATTTGATTTCTGTTTGGAAATGTGTGTGTGTGTCCAAGTGTGGGTGTATGTGTTGAGTAAGTCAATTATGCCATTCCAGCCTTGCAGTGAAGGAGTGCCCAGTGCCACTTATGCAGTCCCTGATGTTGGTGTTAACAACTAGATCTTTAACGCTGGAGTGCATTACGCTGAGAGTTCGCACATGTACCATCAACACCTACCTACTCAGTGTGGGACAGACAGCGAGGGGGAGGATGGGTCACTGGAGGTAAACAGTGGAGCACATTTTAGTGGCCTCTTATAAAATATAAGCTGAAAGACAGAATATATTTGTTGTGTAATATATTGCACTTTTTCAAACTGTCAATGTTGCACTGACTTTTTTTTCTGTATATTATGAGGCAAATGAGTATATTCGATGTTACTGATTTATTAATTTTCTTTTAACAATATCTTATACACCAATACATTCATGGTTCACTAAACACTAAATGCTACTATTTCCCTGCAATCATCGAGTTCAGTGGCTGTCTATTCAAACTGTTGCACAATCACTGAGAGCAGTTTTTTTTATTTGAACATTCATATATTTATTGTACACGTCTTTAACGTATCTGAGTATGCTTTTAATCAGCCTCATACAACGTGTAATAGTCAAAACTGTGTATGGCAGAAAATATATTATTTTTTTTACAAGGAATAAAAAGTGTACATGGAGTAGCAGCTTTGCAGTTTAGTGTCCCACATGCACCCAGTCACGATAAAAGTGAAGGACCCACTACGCATATGCTCACAAACAAATAAAAACACACAATACTTTGGTTGCAAAGAGTGAATGAAGAGCCTCATGAGGCGAGAAGAGAGAGAGAGAATGCGGGGACGGTAGAGGAGCGTGACGGCCCACCCTCTGGCGTTCCCGTTGAACTCTCATCGCCACTCCGACTCTCCTCCTCCCTACTTCCTTTCTTCATGGTTGGGCAAGAGGAAGACACTTTTCCCCGAGCGGGAAAATGAGACTGGAAAACCACCAGGGGGGAAAAGGATCCAGGTAATCAGTGAGTAAACAAGCATCAGAGGGAGTGAGTAGCTTGAGGGACAGGCCAAGTATGAGTGTGTGGATATGCTGTGCTAGAATATTTTCATCGTGCGTCTTATACTTACAAAACTGTGCGTACTCACTTTGGAAAAACAATGTTAAGTCTATTTGAGCTGCCTGAGGGTAAAATGATAATTAGTGACCTAATAAGATAACTGGGTACTTTTCAACCATGGCTCCCTAGAATCGTGCCAGAGAGACTTCTCTAAAAATTAAGTAACTCCTGTAAAGGAAAGGAGAACTTAAATTCAGTGATTTTTTTTATATTTTTATAGAAAATACAGTAGTTGTATGATGGGCTGCACAACTGCTCAATTTCCGGGTTTAATTAATTCTGGTTTTAATGCATGTTAATGTAACGATAAACTGGCAATATGTATTAATGTCTCAGGTTCGTGAAATAACTTTCTGAGCACTTGTCCCACATTTAAACAGGGACCGTCAGTTATCTGAGATTTGTAAAAAAAAATAAAAACTAATAAAAAAGGGTACCTCGAAAATATGTGTGTGTGGGTAAGCGTAAGATGTAACACATACTGTATATCAATTTGTGAGACTTTCTTCATATAGCACTTTTCCTCCACGCAAGATTAACACAAAGTGCTTGGCGTTCTAAAAACGCACACACAACATAGTATTTGACTCTGTGATAAGACATCTCGACAAAAAGACGATAAAAAGACAAAGCGTGAAAAAGCCCAACCATGTGGTTTATGCGTATGCTAGGCAGTCTAGGCCAGCTCGTGAAATAAATGGCTTGAAAAAAAAAATCCTATCTTCGCATCACTGCTCATGCAAGCGAGGGGACAGGGAAGCCGAGGAAACTCCGAATACAGAGGCTCACTCACCCAGTCGCTCGCTCACTCACTCGCCCAGGTTGATTTTTATGCCAGAAAAAAGACGCGCAAATTGGCAAACCAACGAGCATGCGGCCCCCTCTCCGCGCCCTATTGGTAATACCCTCGTCACGAGAGTATGAGAACAAAAGCGGCAGGAAAAAAAAAAAAAAAAAGATTAAGCACTTCTCTCCCACTGCTCCCACCAGACTGGGGCTACACTTTCAGTAAGCATCGGGTTTGGCAATTGGCTGTTTGTCTCCAGCCTCCGAGGAAGGATTTGACTGGCTGCAGAGGGCATAGGAGACTGCTCTCTGCCTTCCTGTTTACCGTACACCAGCACTGCGGGTAAAAGAGCGAGGGAGGAAAATCGCAGCAGATTACCGTGCCAATTTCTCATGGTAGCAGAAGAGCTCTGGAAAGGATAGATAAGGAAATTCCTATCAAACCGCTGCCAGCCAAATATGTATCCAAAAGCAAAAAAAAAACACACAAGCATTTTATAATAAACCCCCCGAATAGTGATGGAGGAGGTTTCACCCTACAGCGTGGATGTGGTATTTTTAGCACAGCTGGTGATAATTACCATGTATTCACCATGTTGCGCGGCAAAATGCACTATTAGAAATATCGAAATATCGAAATAAAGGAGCTACACAGGTGGACATACCCAGGGCACTAGTAATGTACGTAAATGCAACTCGAACATGCATGTAAACAGCGATAACAAGAGGGGTCCTGGGTTTTTTTGTTTGGTTTTTTGTTGATAATCTACTTATCTTGGCAGAACTGCCCCTCGTCAGTCAACGCGACTTCAATATGCACGTCGGATGAGCCGGGTGGCGTTAGCGGCACCCTTGACCAAAATGGGATCATAAAGATACATCAACCCACCTGTGTTGTGCATCTTCATGGTTGAGAAATAAGGCACTGATTCGGCTGATCTCCGATTGAGAGGGCGCTCAATCTGCGGTCACACACCATGCCGACAAACACCCTGCAGATACATGTGACTTTTCTACGCGTGGTAAATGATGCAGGATATGCATCATTGCATATATGCATATAATTGGGCATACTGCAGCCACAATAATGATACATATATATTTTTGAACGGAGGCCTCTTGTCTTTTTAATAGTATCACACCCTGTCCTAAAGATTGTAAAACCCAACGCTACACTCTAATGCTCTCTGTCTCAGCCATCATCAGCTCTGTAGGTGTGTCATTAATGCTGAGACAAAAGGACAGTCATTTTGCTGGGCTCCTCGCATCGCCACCATTACTAACTAGTAATTACTGACATAAAGCCCCGCTGTGGGCCCACGTGGTTTTGCTGGCCCCTAGAGCGCGCGCGCACACACACAAACACGCAAAAGTGACTTTTGCAATTTTCTTCCCTGGCTGATAACCCGGTGTACCAAGTGACCTATTGAGCAGGTGATATATGGTCCACCATTTTCCGCGGTGTCAGACAGCAGAAAGTAAAGTTTACAGCTGCAAATAAGCGACTTTTTAAACCTAAAACATAACATTGTAAGGCTGTGGAACATTATGGTTACATCTGGAATGATCATATTCCAGTGAATATTTCCCTGGAAAATGTCTGATTCTTAAGAGCTTAAACTGTATATTTAGTATCTTCAATGTTACAATGTATTACAATATATACCGTTTGGGAAATCAAATATTTGTGACACGATTGTGGGCAAAAATATGTTTTATGAAGTCACAGAATCTCCGAAATGAGGTCCAACGTCTAATCAATTCTTCCTTGCATACAAATGAAGGTTTGTGTCAAATTTGAACGACTCCCCTGAAGGCCATTGTGAGATATAGCATTTACAAAAACAGGCAACCTAATAAAGTGTCTCCAGCCAGAGCTAGAACCAGTGTAGAGGCATAAGCACAGCCCGCTGAGGACAATGTTTTGGCAGTTTGCCAAAAGAAATTATCAAATGATGAGTTTCAATCATTTAAATCATTAACATTACACAAGAGACCAAATATGCTCACAAATGCCAGGTCCTGCATGAAGCACGAAGTCACCAAAAACCAAATAAATAAATAAACAAGAGCGCAAGTAAAATGGGTACCATGAGAGATGGATTCAGGGTTGGACAGCATTCAGTGGTTACATTTAATAATTGATCCTCCTTAATTATCCATGACAGTAGGAAACCACAGGGCATTCACGGTAATGCCTTAAAGAGCTGACAGAGTAAACACATACTCAGCGCCACCGGCGCACAGAACACACGCTACACAGTTTAAAAAGCAGTTTTGCAGCGAATTCTCCCAAGTCGGCTTAACATCATATTTCGTCTTTAAAAAAAAAATCAAGTTTCCAATGCACACAACCACACACATATTCTGCTTTTCCGACTCACTCTCTCTCTGTCTCTCTCTCTGTCTCTGGTTCTCGCACGCACGCACGCACGCACGCACACACGCGCAACACAAAATTGCACTCTGAAAATTAAAGCTGCTCAAATGGATTTGAGGCAGAACCATGAGAGCAGAGGCTGAATTTGGGGGGGGGGGGAAGGGGGGGGGGGGGGGGGGGGGGGGGGGGGGGGGTTGTGTTTGCACATATGATTAACTGAATGCATTTGCTGAACTCTGCAGAACTGAGGGAGGAACTCCCATGGAACCGTTAAAAATGTGTTGAGTTTTAGAGCTGGACTATGGCCATGATATAGCAACATAAATAATTAATAGATGTTTTTACAAGCAGGGGGAAGGGGGGGGGGGGGGGGGGGGGGGGGGGGGGGGGTTGTGTTTGCACATATGATTAACTGAATGCATTTGCTGAACTCTGCAGAACTGAGGGTGGAACTCCCATGGAACAGTTAAAAATGTGTTGAGTTTTAGAGCTGGACTATGGCCATGATATAGCAACATAAATAATTAATAGATGTTTTTACAACATGGCGATTCGTTTCCTCACCTGTGACAAAATAGATAAAAAGCGCTCCCATCATATTATTATTATCATTGCACATCTTTAAGCACAATCATGATGCCTTAAATTAGCTGAAGATTTATTCTTTGGAGAATGAGGATATGGACAAAAATACGCCATATTTTGCCCTCCCAAATAGTAACCTCAACTGAGGTGGGGTGGAGTGGAGTGGAGTGGAGTAAAAATGCATTGCTTGGACCCCTGGATGAAATAATTGCACTACGATGACCAAAAGGTTGAGAGTTGATTACCTTTACAACACTAAGGTCAACGACAATTCAGTGGACATATACGGTATATACACACCTGTAGGTCTGGATCCTCCTCGTGCTGTAGGTGGGCCTCCTCTGCTGCCTCCACCAGTCTCTACAGGGGGAGGGAAAAAAAACAAAAACAAAATTGACTAGTGGGTCAAAAGATGAGGGCCAAAAATGCAGCTGGCGTAGCCCTCAGCATTCGACCCACACTACAAGCCCTCAGGACGCACACATACACTTCCACACATACACGAATACTGACACAGATAGCGGACAGACACTTGGCCATCTTGTGAAAACAGACCATTTTCCTAAACGGTTCAGCAGTAAGGATAATGACAGCCTCAGGTCCTTTAGACACTACCCCAACAAACGGCAACAACAGTTCCCGCTGTTTTTCACATGCACTCTCTCCCTCTTATGCACTCAACGTGCACACACAAACACAAAACGCTACTCCATCAGCACCCTCCTTGCTGCAACCGTCTGCTGTGTGTGCCTGTAGGGTGGTGTGCATATCTGAATCTTCAACACTCTGTCTCTCTCTCATGGGAACAATCATCCTTTGAAAATATATATATATATATATTTTAAAGCAGGCTACATTATGTCACAGTCCTCCTCCACTATTGAAAGATTATTATGGCAAAATGTGAACTTCTCCCTGCGTTATTGCTTGCCTTCTTTTGGCAGTGGCAAAAAAAAAAAAAAAAAAAGACTCCAATATTCACAATCACTCTTATGGATGGATCATGTGGATGGCCAGCTTAAGAAGCACACATGATTAAGTCTGTAATGTAGTCGGCATCACTCATAATTTTGCAGTTAAGACCCACAAAGGATTTAAGACTGTCGATATTATTGCCATTATTGATCAGAGTACATCAGTGATAATATTTTGAAATATGAATTCCACAAAGAGCGGTCAAAAAGAAGATTATGGTGAGTTTACAAAAGGTACACAACAGAGACAAGCAGGAAACCTTCGTTACAAAGAGAGAGCCAATGGATGGCACATTGGCTTGATGAATCACTTGATGTTATTATTATTATTGTTATTATTATTATTATTATACACTTGTAAAAATTCACGCAGATATGTAGGTAAACCATGTCGACAAGGCTTGTGCATAAGGTCGGGGGACTTGGGTCATGTGATAAAAAAAAAGCCAAGGGAACAGTACAACAAATATTGAGTTAACTTAGGGCTTTGCCAAATGACGATACATATAGTGCAACAATAGAACAGCGTTCATAAGTATCATGGAAGAAGATACCGCCTTCTGTTGAAACGCAACATTTGCAGAGGCATGGGCCCGAGACATGCAGGGGTTGCTCTGGCTATGGAGTCTTTGCGTACGGTTATCATAGTATGTGAGGTAGCCGCTGTGGGACACACACACGCGCAAGCGCGTCTCGCTACTTGAAGCTGTGCTGCACGCGGTACATTCTCATCGCGAGTCATTCCTCTGGTTCACAGCTGGTCCCGGTGTCTAGGAGTTTTGGTAATGCACTTCCATTGCACATTTCCATTCAAATGGCTTTACTCGTAAAACTACAGCAATCAGGCAGCTTATTTCAACTGAGCCACGTATGAGTGTGCGTGTGCGTGTGTGTGCGAGCAGGCTGTGTATGAAAGCGAACCCTGTAATCTAGTTCCTGGCCAATCATTTTCTTCACCATAGCAACGCACCTGGTCACTGCAAAGCATTCTGCGCTCGGTTCAAGTTGGTTATGGATTCATGTATACATTTATTCATTCTTTCCTGTTTTCTGACAGGCTCCGAGAGAAAATGCAAAACAGCCAACACCTCCGTGCCTACTTCGGCCTCGACTTTCCTCGAATCAAACAAGCAAAAAACGCGCCGGTGTGCACACGTGTCCGGTCAACGAGAGGCACCACACAACGTCAGGCAAGTGTATCTGCTGGAAACGCACAACAAAGCAAGCAAAGATAAGGACGGGGAAATAAAGAGAGAATGGCAGAGGAATGAGAGAGTCATATTTTTCGCTAAAGGTCTAAACGCTTAGCTTCACACTCGCAGCAAAATGTCAGACGCTGCCTGTGAAGCCGCTGTCGATGGAAACACACTTTTCAGCATTTGTGCGTGTGTGTGTGTGTGTGTGTGTGTGTGTGTGTGTGTGTGTGTGTGTGTGTGTGCGCATACGTGAGTGTTAATGTTTCTCACAGCCCATACGTGTTCAGATATTAACCCCTTTGACCTATACTTTCATGCGGCTGCTTTGGCAAATGTCAGTCATTGAACGTGAGGGTGTATGGAAATCTTATTGGATCCCGAACATAACAAAATGTTTTACAATTTTCTGTTGAAAAAAAATGAACAAATAAAATATAATAAAGTTATAATAAAATATAAAAATATTGATAAATAAATCAAAATTAAGTCTATTCATTTATTTTTTTATTTTTTTAAGTTCACATCGTAAACACACCAACAGGCTTTATAATTTACGCAGCATTAGCTCATTTATATTCATAGATTCTAGTCAGCATTTAAACACTTTATGGCGACCTGTGGATAATCTATTCTGGCAAATATTCATGTAGTGTAGAAGATGGGAATTAAAGCTCTGGGGGGAAAAAATAACTTAGTAACAGGGAGATTTTCAATTGGAAAAACAGATTAGAGATAAGCAGGCCCAGGTACTACTCACTCTGTGAATATCAAATCAAACTGCATCACCGGGAAAAGCATTACAGGTGGTGCGTGTGTTGTTTTGCTGTGGGCATAAGCAAGTGTGTGCGCTCTGCATCTGCAAGTGTTTGTGTCTCACATATATTCAAATGATACTGCCACCGCTTCCTGTCAATAGCTGGTCCCGCCAGTGCCAAGTGTGTGATGGCGTTCCCCCCAAAAAAAAAAAAAAAGAGGAAATTACTTTTCTTCTCAAGTCATTCCGCTGCAGCTCAGGTTCCGTACAAGATGACACACACACACACAATTCAAAACTATTTCTGCTTATATAAAATCATTTTTCATCCCACCCCCTCTCACTCAAGTGCTCCATCTCTCATATCCCCTTTCATTATCTGACATGCTGTATTGATGGTTTAACTGACAATAGATGAGTTTAACACTTTCCAAATTTCATAATCAAACTCCACCAAACCCCTCATTTCGCTGTCAACTTGATGGCTCCATCATTCTTAGACTGCACTTGCTGCGTGGTGCTAGGACCCCTGACCGCTGACGCTGCTGACCTTAACAAACACCGATCCATTATGTATAACACGCTCAAGCTGTGAAAGTTAGCGAGGGCTGTCATATCAGCTGATCTATGCCAACATCTGCTGCCAAAGGAGCAGGGAAGGGTTGGGTCACATACATTATTGACCAGTGGAGGAAGTCTTTTTTCTTGAGCAGCACATTAGGCTGCGCGCAATCTCTCCACCGAGATGATGGGAGGGCAGTGGCCTGAATCAGAATGTTCTCCCGCTACAGCCGGAAACAAGACCAGAGTCGACTCGAGTTCTAAATAGACTCACTTAAAAAAAAAAAAAAAAAAAAAAACTTTCCCAGAGGTGCTGTGTGCTGTTGGTTCAGCACGAATTTGCACTGAGGATTCAAAGTCTACTCTTCTTTTTTTTTTTTTCCCCCCTTTCTCTCTTTTGTGGTTATTATTTGTTGAAAAGTTCAGAACATTTTACCCATAGAGTGGCAGAGTTGCTATTCAATGCCCTGATTACCTACAGCAATCCGAGATTAATCAAGATCAGGTACCCTCACAGGTATATAGGCCCTTTCTGCGTGGGTAGAGGATGCAGTAGCGTTTCACTTCACACGTAAAAACCTGGCATATTCTAATTGGCCAGATGTATTACTTTTGAAACGCTAAATAAGCTTTGGCCTACCGGAGGAGGGCAGGTCCGAGGGGCCCTGGTCGGGCCAGAAGCCTGATCCGTGGAGGCCTGAGGAAGACTTGCTCAGGTCAGCCCATCAATAACGCTGGGGACAGCAATTAATATTGTCAAACCGGCCCAGGAAGAGTTGCAGCATCAACAAAATGGGAAAAGTGCTCAGTGACACTTCCTCTGTTCTGCACATTTACATTGGGTACGAGCCAAGCAGGCCGCACGGTGGAGAGACAAACACAGACAGGGGGCGAGAGAGAAGAGAGGGAGCAGAGCGCCGCGCGTTGAAACATCAGATTCCAATAATCAATACTTGACAAGTTCTGAGCAGTGGTGCTGACTGAAAGGGAAAATGAAGTGCTTCATCCAACACGGTCACCCTTCTCATATTTCCTCCTCCACACTTTTTTAGCTTCCATTTCGCAAACTTTTGACTTTTCCTCTCTCTCTCTTTTTTTTTTTTTTAAAAAGACATTTACCTTTCTTTCTGTCCCCATTTCATCATTTTCGAAAACAATCCCAGCACTTTGATGAGTGGGTGAGGGAGGATCACCCAAAAAGAAAGAGACAGAAGAGTCCTGTCTGGTTCCGACATCTACTGGCTGGCTCTGCCTTGTCATTAGCGGCCATCATTCTCAACACACACACACACACACACACACAGGCACGCACGCCCGCCCGCCCGCGTGCATGTGCACACACGGAGTCACGTCAATAACAATTACATTAACATGACATTTTTAAATAAAAAGTAAAACGTGCAATGGAAATCAATTGGACTGATTCGAAAGGCTGTATGCCTTTATCATGAAAACAAAAAATATGAGTGAAATATTGACATTATCCACATAGACCGCTGCTCTTTCAGCTACTTCATTTTGTCATGTCACACATTTTTATCTTGATGCACACAACTCCTTATACTAACGTAACAGCGCATAACATTTCAACGGTGCATGTTTCTTAAAAAAAAAATAGGGTAAATATATCACTTTAAATGTTTAGGGATAGATTGTTACCGTACCATTGACCTAGGCGATTTAAGAACTAATCCTCCCTCTCCCCTCAAGATATTATCAGAATTTGACTAAAGTACAGCGTATTGGATTGCAAAAATGACAAAGAAGTTGTTATAAACCAGCAATTCACTTTAACTACTTATGCTTCTCAGCTTATAAACGCCACCTCATCTTCATTCCAATCACCTCCTGCAGACGACCAGGTGTGCCACATTATTGAAGTGCTAAATTAGAATTTTAGAATTCACCGTGCATGTCAGGAAAGGAAAATCAAAGTTCATAGGAGGTTTTGCTGGCAGCGAAATGACATTAACGGTCCCGTGTGTGCGCGTTTTATTTTTAACATACACCTAAGCCGACCCCCTCTGCTCTACACCGCGAATCGCGTCGGAGGACTGCAGAGGTGTAGCTGCCACAGGTAAGGGATATCAGCAGGTGCAGAGCAGAGACTGAATGCCATTACAAAGAAACGGCCCTGGCAGCAAGGCCTCCACTCGGCTTTGAAGTGCATTTGTCACATGGAACGCAGCAGTGCTCCACTTCAAAGAGGGCATTACAATTGTTCCACGCCTTTTCAACTTTGATAACAACATGTTGGCTGTTTCTTTAAGCGTCTGCTGTTGCTGCCATTTCCAGCCGGCGTTCAAGCTTTTTCAGGAGAGGAGAGGAGAGGAGAGAGGAGAGCAGAGGAGAGGAGATGCCGTGGGCTAGACGATGACAATACCCCACTGACTCAGGAACTGATGAAGGTTGTTCGTAATAATAGTAGTCATAAATAAAAAGTAACTATGCTGAACTGAGGTGTTTGCTGAGCCCCGCATAAACTCTTTCATCTTAACTATAGTGGACGTGCAGTTTACTTAGAGAGGCGCGAGAATGACACAACCAAAAAATGTGTCCTCCGTCCGACAGAGACGAGGTTGGGCCGCCCATAATAAGGTGGAACTGATAAGGGAAAGAGACTAGGGGAATGAACACTATCACATCACCAAACACCAAATGCAATTACACACAAATACACACATAAACAGCATTAGGTTTCAATGCCATAAATTCATCTTATAAATATATTTCTCCACCATCCCCCTTTCTCCAAATCAAAGCAGTTATCTTAACGCACGAGAATGAAAAGACAAAACCTTTTCTTTCCGAAACACACTTAAAAGGGGTGACGCCGACAAACCCCACACACACACACTTTAACAGACGCATCGTTTTACAGCAGTGGAAGCTGCTGTCTCTCAGCAGGTGGTGGCCAGCGATAAAGAGGGGGAATCGATGTGGAGACGGGGAGATAAAACCACGTTGACGGACAGGGGAGAGCGCCGGCACGGAAATTGAATCGCTGAAGCGCCGCGTATACTTTAGCCAAAAGCAGAGAAATGGAAAAGGGGGCAAAGAGAGGGGAGGGAGACAAATGAGACGGGGATGCCTGAGGACAGCGGCAGGAGTGCACACGAGGCCAAAGAGAGCAGAGGTTTTGGTAACACAAGCTCACGACGAACCATTCATCAGCACTAGAAGTCACGAAGGTGGAGCTGAAAGTAAGTGGTGAGAGCAACTGACAATAACTTTAATTCTATCTGGTCTTCCCATGACATGAACTTTGTGAGTCAGAATAACAAATGAGCTCATGGGCGCATTAGCTGAAGCTACTTAAGTAAGGGCAAACATGTGGCTGCACATCACTGTCTCGTCAGGCATGGTTTAAGTCACCACTGGGCAAATACGATATGAATATCCAACGCCAATCAATAACACTTTGAAACTTCATCCTTTTGACCCACGACCTTCAATATATTTGAATCCAAAAGCTCGGGATGAATTCAAGTCTAGATTTAAGTCGCACAAATCATATAAATAGCTACTATATCAATCATACACGATCACACGTTTCCACTGTTTGCGTCGGAAGGGGTCAACATTGCACTGCCATTGGTCCAAGCCTCCCCTCGCATGTGCAATTACCTGGCATCCGGCATCCAGGCAGGCAGGCAGGCAGGCAGCTATAGAGAAGCCATTAGCTCACCAAGCCCTCACATCTCCAGGGGGTTAACGCACTCTCAAGGAGATGGCACACACACAGGCAGCCATGTTACTCCACTCAATACATCTCATCTCTCTGCTCAGTGGAAGTTACTCTTGTCATCACGCAAGTTTATCCGTCAGGACAGTGAGGGTGGGTCGGAAAAAACGACACCACATTAATCATACTAAATCCTAAAAAGCACATAATAACGGTTTTAACTGTTGTTTACTATTGCTGGAGAGGGGGGACCTTGACTTTTAATGAAAAAAATGATCCTTGTGTCAAAGTACGAGTCCTTTTAAATGCCAGATGACTCATATTAGCATGAACAGATTGAATCAATGACTCTGAGTGACGGCAGTTTTGCCTGTGGACAGGTGGAAAAATCCTTTCCAAATGAACGCGATGCGGTGAAGCGGGCATGTTCATGCAGTCCCAGTGGACAAAGGTATCAAGGCATGAAATACTCAAATACTTTATAATTACACGTGGGTCCAAGCAAAACTAAAGCACGGAAATTGTTTGCCCCCATCTGTGACCCTCCCTCTCTCCCTCCGTCCCTCCCTCCCTCGCTCACATTCAGCTTGTAGCCTTGGAACAGACTCTTAAAGAGAAATCCAATTTTATGTGAGCGGCACCGTGTTGTCCTGATAGGATCTCTCAGCCTCAGAGCTACAGCTGCAGCCACCGTGGACACTTCCTGAACTGCAACAACACAGACGCACACACACACACACACACACAACCAACACACGCATTCTTCACGCTCACACACAGATATGGATGTGGAGTGTGCCGATACTGTTCGTGTACCGTGTATCGACAACAGTGAGGAACGCAGGGCTGCGATAATCTTAGAAAGCAGATACTCTGCGACATTTATTAGAATCCTGCATGCGCACCGAGTGAAGGCCGTGGTACAAGTGTTATCCACAAAGGTAGAGGAAGTGGGCGGAGTGTGGTGGAAGTAATAGAATTTAATTTGCCAACCGGAAATATGTGTTTGTGAGTAAAACCTAAAACTGCTGGGTAACTGAAATAGAAACGTATACTTATAGGCACAGCACTTCCTGTCCGTTACAGTATACTAATGCCAAAGTGAATCTTATGATTTTGGTTTTATTTTGGGAGCGGTCTCCTTAAGTGCCCTCTTACAAATACTGATGTTTGTTCTGCGCAGATCAATAAAGTGACAAAGGCACCGATGGGTGGATCGCAGCCTCCCTCTCTCTCTCTCTCCCTCTCTCTCTCTCTCGGTCTGTCACCTCGGCCCCAACACCCCCTCTTTCACACATAAACTCCACACTCAAGATGTGTCTGGTTTCACTGGGGCAATGTGACACTACGGCCCTCCCTCAGACATCCAATACGCTCAGCAGAGTGTTCAGCAAGTTATTTCAGTGAGCTCTGCCCGGATACTTTTGCTTTTTGGATTTTCTCCTCTTTTCTGGGAATAGATGTGCCGGTGCAACAGAAAATCTCCACCCCATTTTTTCTTGGTGGTTATATGCATGTATGTGGCCATTGCTTATTGTTGTGCACAAAATGCGAAACGTAAACCTCCTCGTACAGGGGTTTTCAGATTCAGTGTGACAGACGAATATTCAGTTACAGTAACCCGTACCTTCATTGCCTGTGCTTTCTTGTCAAACATCTCCTCCATGTCCTCTGCCAGCCTCTTGACCAGCCGCAGCCCGTCAATCTCCTCCACCCGCACTGCCCGCTCAAACTCCTTGTATTTCTGAGGGGAAAACAACACAGTCATGTTATCAGGCTATAATAGCTGCTACTGTATAAACAGAAAAACAATGCCGTCATTTACAAGATGCTACATGTGATGTTCATGGAATGTCCCCAGAGTGTGAGTTTATGCCATTGATTAGCGTCCACTCGAAAGGTACAGGGTAACATACAAGCGATAAAGGGCGATGAAGAAATGATGACAAAGCCCCATTATAACACAGGATTACGTCAAGGCGAGTCAAATGTCATAACAGAAACTGGAATCAGACATATACAACCACTGTTGTCTAGTCAGTGTAGCCACAAGTTGTGGTCGTTAAATAAAAAATGAACACAAATACCTTAAGGGTCTAGAACCAAGTACAATGACAGTTGTGCAAAGGAGAAATTACGCTTAGTCGGAAATGCTTCTCCAAATCTAATCTACACACAAAAGGAACCAATCAGCTCTGCCGAGAGAATTATCCGCCACCTTTAAGTTTAACCCACCACACACGTTAAGCGGTGGTGACACATGGTTGCCCTCGGTTATCCGCACTACATTAAAATCACATTATTATGCTATAAACCTACACCGGGGTGCTTAGCTTAACCGGCGCCTTAACCAGAGGACAGTGACATTAAGTCGCACTAATTCCACGCCCATACATGCCACACACATACACACACACACACACACACACACACGCTGAACTGATCTACGCAAGGGGTATAATTGTACAGAAAAAAAAGAAGAAAGAAAAACATTTTAGAAAATGTGTGCAAAGCTGCAGGCGGCTGTGTTTCACTCTTGGGGGATTTGACAGAAGATTACCGCCATATCAAACGGTATACCCTCTCTCATGTTATGCCAACCTGCTTAGACTCCTGCTCTCAGCCGCTCGTGCACGGCGACACACAAGTGTCGCCGGGCGAGCGAGAGAGAGAGAGAGAGACCCAACCAGGAGGAGGGGGGGTGGGGACGGCGTCGCACACTTTCAGGATTTAAGCGATCGTCTGAGAAATTGCAGGACATGGTCCAACAGAGGGAATATTTTTTTTCTGCCTCATGCAAAAACTTTTACTAAGCGCTGGTGCTTAGTTGCATAAGGTGCCAACAAGTGAAAGCCGAGCTATTAGGCAAAAAAACAAAAAAACACTCTGGCACTTGGACGACTGACTCCTGAGACTTGTCGCTTTATTGTGCAGTGTCACTGAAACAAAAAGCCCTCACACAAAAAGAAATAGCACACAAAGGGGCATTGAGAAGGGATATGGGTTTTGAGCCTTTTTATCTTTTCCACAAATGATCAACTATGGGTAACTTCCCTCTCACACACACACCCGCACGCACACAAGCAATTTGAAATCACTAGATTTCCATTCCCATTAATATTATGACACACACAGTACCAAGAATCTCTAAAACCATACAAAGCAATGGATAAATGACAATTATCTTGCTACCTTCATCATTACAAGCAACCAATTGTGAGGAGAGCAAGGGCCATTGCCTGAAGGTGCAATATTCCAGTGAGGCCAGAAAGATCATGATTGAGACCCAATAGAAAAAAAAAAAAAAAAAAAAAAAAAACTTGGGGTGGCCTGATTCATACAACCAACGGGCAGCAGAAGAGCTGCAGACAGAAAAAAGACAGGATCATGCTCATAAAGGGAAACACTCACACTTTCATCTTTATCCCGATATCATAGAATCAACACCGCGTTTCGCAGCCATAACCCTGAACAGCCGGTGTGTCTTTGAAACGCTGCCTAGGTGGCGCCGCCAGATTCATTTGCATATCGTGGCCAAACAGTTTGTTATTTTTATTAAAATTCCCCTTCCAAAAAGCCACAATGCAGCCATCCAAAGATTCAGGTTCCGCACACGGTAAAGAAAGAAAGAAAGAAAGAAAGAAAGAAAGAAAGAAAGAAAGAAAGAAAGAAAAAAAGAAAGAAAGAAAGACACGCACATTAATGTCCTTTTAGACACAACTTTTCTTCAGACCCCTTTGGTCTAACAACTACCACAAGTTTTTTTTTTTTTTTTTTTTCTCACTCAAAAATGAGTCCCTCATCCAACATCCGAGCTAATTGATTGCAGCCTAGAGCCAAATCGTCGGTGGCCAATCAAAGTGACGGGCTGATGACTCACAAGTCAGACGGCAGTGGCCGAATGCCATACGGAAATCGTCCCATTAATCCCTCGTCACATTTAATCCAGGTTTTAAGCCAATCCTGGTTCATTGGCGGCTGCGGTGGGAAGTTGACGCCGTCAGTTCAGCGGCAGCTCCCGGAAATGGCGCCACTGGTTTCTTTTGGTTATTTTTCTCAATTTCGCAATGCCACCTCCCTAGAGCTTCTTCTTTTATGTACTTCTTGTTCCCTCTTTCATCCCCTAACTCTACCGCTCCCATTTTTGGGGGGCTAATTATAAAAATGAACGGGCACACTGGGTAGACGCGCTCATGGATTATTCTTTCTTAAGAGGTGTCTCCGGTCTTTCCTGTTTGCCAATTGATTTCTGCACACAGCTCCTTCCAAATCCTGGTGCACGACACCGGCCCAGAATTGACAGCTAAAGAGGCATAGGGAAAGCACAAGCAAAAAGACTCAGCCAAAGTGTTTACGCCTTTGCAATCGCACACAGCGGGAGGCGGAGCGGCTCCGGCTGACCACAGGCTGTCCGCGGCGCTGCGCTCAGTCAGGCTGACGGGAGCAGCGCCGGCCCAATTACCCTGGAGCTATCCTCCTCACATCGCATCATCATGACAGGAAAGCCAGCTGACGTACATCCAGAAGTACAATTCCCCAGGAGAGGGTTGAGCGTCTACAGCAGCTCCTCAGCAACTCCAACATGACGATGGAAGTCAAATGAGCGCGCAGACAGATTCAGGGCTCCCGAGGTTCGCGGTCTGGAGAGTGCACAAAAGGTCACACATTCTCGCACGACGCGTCAATCATGTAGTTGCGGTTGCTGCATGGATTGGTTTCGCACAATTTTCAACACAACCTGTCCTTGTCCTCTGAAAAGTACAACACCAGTGATGGGGAAGGGGTGGGGGTCGTTATCTAGTCTGGCTGCTCATCTCCTGGTGAGTAAAAGTAATATTCTTTTTTTCTAGTTTCTCTGAAGCCTGTTATGTTTCCTGGGAATGGCTCGAGTATGTGCACCTGCTGGTCTCACCTACATGTCTAAATGTGCATGCGAGGAGCGGTGAAGGAATATGTGTCTGGTTGATCTGTATCAATCGTTGGTTGGTGTGCGTCTCCTGCTTAGCTTAGGTAAATATAGTTATTAGGGGCCTCATGTGGCTCATATTGCACGTATGAATGATGAATGAATGAATATTAATCTTTGAATACCAAAGCTACCCGACGCGTCCCATCAAAGAAAAAGGAAAAGCAAAAAAAAGCTGTTGGGAGGACAAAGACGATCAATAGTGCCACATGCGGTATTGTGCTGTAACTCAATCCCTCACCGGCTCTGCTTTGGTGCATCACGTGAATGAGCTGATGCAGCTAATCCTTCACCTACACAGTGTTCTTTGGGTTAGAGGCAATAATCCCTGCATACTGGCTGCACTAAGGCACACAGACACAATCCACACAAATGTTGAGAGCAGCATTCACACACATGCATTCACACGGGATACGCAACCATTGCATGCATTGAGCACCTGACACAATATATATAATAACGCCTTATTAAGACTAAGAGTCGCTTCGACATCAGGAAGTTGGTAAAATAGCAAAACATCAAAAACTCTCATCACATTTTCTCCAAATAACTTTTGATAGGAAGGTCCTAGAGACCTGAAGTTGACAACGCCCCCGCTATATTGAGCCCACCGCGTCAGGAGGTTGGTGAATGATCGAAAAAGTCAAAAGCTCTAAATTGAGTTAGGGGATTAGAGAATTAGGGGATGGGATTAGGTTAGGGGATGGGGTTAAGGTTATGGTTAGGGTTAGGGTTAGGGTTAGGGTTAGGGTTAGGGTTAGGGTTAGGGTTAAGGGTTTGGTTTAGGGTTATGCAAAGAACAAATTTCCCTCAACTTGTGCGTTTGAGAATGCGCATGTTTATGTGGGACGATGTGCGCAAAAAAAAAGTTTAAAATGTCAGACACAGACCCTTTTAAATGATCTAATCAAACAGAGATTCACCCCTGGGTATTTTCCCTCTGCATACAGAGCTTGTGTATCATTTGTGGGTGCTTTTGTTAATCAAGAAAATGTACATCCTTGCTATTGAAGAGTGTGTGAGCAAAATCTATTAAAATATCTTCAATAGAATAAACAACTTGTTTTATATAAAGGACGACTGATTCCCAAATATCACCACCGACGTGACTCGGGAAGGATGAGGAAAGCTGTGGTGGAGAGACAAGGATGGAGGAGATGAGGAGAGAAAAAAGAGAGGTGGAAACACCCAGGGGCATCACGTGGTTGAAGTTAATTCCGTTTCCTTCCACCAATGTCGATGGACCACAACCGGGTGTCTGAGTGTGCGTCCGCGCGCGGGGACGAGGGAGAAAGACAGCGAGGGGGAGAGATAGTCTCAAACAAATGTTCTTTGACTGATGTTGCATTACTCCTCCTGTGAGAAAGTCCGTTACTGGGCGGGGGACAGGAGCGTCTCCCCAAAACCACAGCAGGAAATCACACTGCTGGATCTCCTAGGACGCCCCGCTCCCCTCGCACCCTACCTTGTACGGCAGCCGACAAATTGTTCCCTCAAAAGAAGAGCGCTGGACGGAGATGAAGTGGAACAATTAATTTCACGCTTGTCCTCCCTGCCTCAAAAGCATGTTGGTCTGAGTCCCGTATCTGCTGGCACAGAGGCAGTTCCTGCAGATTGTAAGGCGCGTGCAGGCACACGCACTCACACACACACACACACCGACACACACACACCCACACACACACACACTAGACTAGTGTAAATGCTAATCACACAGACATAAAAACAAGACATCCCTAAAGCACAAATAATTCAGGAAACATCAACTCCTTTTGCTTGACCAGACACACCTTCATCGTTCCATCTCTCTCTTCACCGCAACGCAATCTATCAATGGGGAGCGAGTAAAAGTATTGATTAATACTTTTCTCAAACTCCGATCAATGCCACTATGAAGGAACAGGGAGGACTGGGAGAACACCGTTTTGAGAGACCACTAATATCATAGTGGTGAGACAGGAAATAAGCTACTCTGAGAGCAGTTCTTCTATTGTTGTCAGTCGCTGGCCCCTGTATATCTACCACACGGTCCGAGACACAGTCAGGAAGCAGACAAAGCAGGAAACCAGATGTTTGGCACCCTGGTCTCAATAATTTGCCGTGTCCAGATCCAGCTGCATCCGAAGGCCGGATCTAGCATCTTTCTTAAGGGCTGGTTTAACCAGAACTCTAACCAGACGCCTTCTTGTTATGAGACAGGCGTGTTAACCGTTGAACATGCCGAAAATAACCTTCGGTGAGAAATTTAAATCCTAATCATTAAAGCAGGTTTTGTTAAATTGTTAACTGAATTGTGGAACAAAAACAAAAGTCAGGGCATCACCACAGGCAGCACGTCTTCATCCTTTGGGGGCCAAGGAATGTCCCAGAAATGGGCATTGGGTTATCTGATGAATGAAGAGTAATTTACTGAAGACCACAAGGGTAGTTGTGGTTGGCCTCCGGCCAAAACAAAAAGTGTCCGAAATATTACCGGTTATTACCCTAGCAAACATTAGATATCAACCTGGAATTCTAAACAGTCTCGCCCAAGAAATCTCCACGGCTATTGTGCATACTCCCTGTGATACGTGGGAGGCATTTTTTTCAGCATAATGAAAGCCACTTACACACCTCACCCATTCAGCTCCCTGACACAATTCATCCACCCGCAGCTCCCGTGCCTGTGTGTGTCGTGAAAAGGTTTTTTAAAGACTGCCTGAGGGCTACTGAAAGGAAAAGGTAGAATAACAGCTGTACGCTAACCTGAACACACACATAAACACACACAAACACTAAAGGCCTGACGGCACAGCTGGTAGCAACGCTCAGTTGTTTGTCCCAGGGTGCACTGCGTCGGGTGTTGGGTATGCACCATTGCCCCTCAGAGCGGGTGCCAAATCCCCTGCACGCTCTCTAATGACCACCATCTTTCATTGTCCCCACGAGCCTCGCCATCATGGTGTGCCCCCCCCCGCCACACACACACACACACACTAACACACATAAAAAAGTGAAGCTGACATCAGTCCATGTATACCAGCGTGATGTCCGCCCTAAAATAATTATTTTATGAAGCACAAGAAAAGTGTTTCTCTTTCTGAAGTGATGAAGTAAGTGCAGGAAGTAGCCCCTCCACCAGTCACACTTCACTTCTTCTTCCCTACAGCCATAACTCACTTCACCCAAAAACACAATAGCACCAAGAGCAGCTCTAATCTGCTCACATGGAACTGATTAATTGTCCATAGTCTATCTGTAGTTGCCTAGGTGGGGTCGGATTCGGCGGCGGCGGGGAACATTTTTCATGCTTAGCAGCTCGTTCACCGAGGCCTGCTGCTTCCCAATTCCACTCCATACGTTCTCACAGTCTCAAATTGATTCCAGCAGCAGCCGGCGTGAAAGTGGAAGGAGAGAGAAAAAACATTGTGGTGGATGCATACCGGCAATATTCATCCCCGCCAGTGGAGATTTATTTTATGGGAAGTGACAGTTTTTGGACCGCAGATTCCTACGAGTTTACTTTGAAAGCCCGACAAGGAAATGAGGGAAATAAATGTACCACCTACAGTGGAGAAGAATACGATTCACACCCACCAAAGCATTCATCGGTGGCAACTACAAAGTTGGACTAGGAACATAAACTTCATGAACAACATGTTGACCGTATGATTTACTATATTATGCAACTTTCTGACTTCACAGACACATCATGATCACACTTAACAAATAATTAAAAACATTTTTTTTTTTTTTTACTTTTGGTCATGTCACTAGTTCAGTGTGATGCAGAGGTACTTCAATTACATAATGTCATTTTGTCAGCTACTTGTCACTGCAGTGTTTCACATTAATAACCAGGACTGTGGCAGCCATAGAGGGATTTGTCTCACCACTGTATAATAATGATACTAAAATGTGTTTACACACCACAAAATGTCTGTGTCTTTTTCACGTTCTCTCTCTCTCTCTCTCTCTCTCTCTGCCTCAATTTCGGTCAAAAAAACTGCTGACACACAGGCGAGTGAAATCAATACCCTGCTTCCGGCTACGTCAGCGTGCAGGGTAGAAAACCAATGGCAGCCACTCAAAAAGATCTGTTGCTGTAATTAAAAGCAACTAAAATATCCGAAGAGCAGCACATCAAAAAGATAGTCGTATCATCTGAATCAATAGTAAATGAAGCTATTACCGGTCATTGTTAACCACCTAAAGCGCTGCCAGTCATAAATTAAAACTAAATCAACTAAAAGTGTTGCGTTCAACTCATGAATAGAATAGACGAGTCTGATTAAAAATGCAACAATCTCTTTCTGTGGATTCATTATGGCCCTCTAGAGGATCCGTCTTCGTTGCGGCGCGTTCCCACATCGCCATGTAATCAATATGGCTTAACATTGATCCGACCGATCCTCTGTGTCCAAGTAATCGGTGGTCACTTACTCAGTGCTCAGCATTTTGTCATTTGCACATTGTCAAGCCTAAACCCCTCGCAAGTAAATGCATGACGTCACAGAGACACAGGGAAAAAAAACGAAAGGAAAATACTTCGAGGCCCGTTTTTGTTCTGGGAGAGATGTTCAGTACGTGACAAGGTAAGATACAGCTTTGTACAGATGTGCTGTTTTTTTTTGTTTTTCTCTCTTTGGTGTTTGTACATAACTGCATTCCTCCTCACTGCATTAGCAAGTGTGTGTGTATGTGTGAGGTGATAGAGAGTGTGGGTGAAGGTCAGAAGAGGATGTGGCCCTGTTGTCCCACTGAGCTGGATTTGGCAGCACTCACGGTCTGTGAGAAGCGCGAACAGGGTGCAGTGCGGGGCTCTGTAAAAAAAAAAAAAAAAAAAAATGCAAAACTAGGTGTGCCGGTGTTTGTTTGTGTGTGTGTGTGTGTGTGCGCACGTTTATGTTGGAGGAGTTGATGTAGAGGCAGACGGGGTGACTTGGGACTCATACTGAGAGCGCCGCGAGTGCAGGACATTGTGCTGGAGCAGCAGAACTATTTTCTGACAGCGTGGGCACCAGCACTAGATCCCAACGCCCGCACCTCCCAAGATCCCCTCCCATGTATTCTTTAGCGGCATCCTATCCATTATTAACGCAGAAGAGGGGTGGAGGGAGAGGAGGAGAGACCTGGGAGGGAAAGTGCGAGGGGGAGCAAATAATTGGGGAAGGCCCAAGGATGCAATACCTTGTGGGTGAAAATGTTGACGGAGGAATAGTTGACAGAAAGGTCAAGGGTTATAAATAGACGAGGTGCGGGAAAAGTTTGAAATAAAGGGAGCAAGGAAGAAAGAAACAAAGTGACATAGAAAGAAACAAACAAACACAGATCCTCTGGAACAGAGAATAAATGCAAAATAACTGAGGACATATCAGAGGCCTTTGTGATGCAATGGAGCAAATGCAAAGGGCTCTTTGGGCTCTCTTGTCTTTCTGTATTACATGGTAGGAGCCGTCTTTACCTCCAGCACACAGGGCGGACCCAAACAACAGGCAGGATGATTGATGGGGACAGTAACAAGTCACGGATAGTCCTTCACACAATGCCACACACGTTAATGTGCTTAATACTTAGCGGTCCCGCCCCTTTACCAAGATGGCCAATGTTTACTCTCGCCGTGCCAATCGCGTCTGGAGCACACAACGGGGGACCAATCTGTCATAATGAAAGAAATCTCTGTAAGTGTGTGCATGCGGGCGCGTGCGTGCGCTTGTATACATGTGTCCATTCACGTCCGGGGTGTACGTAGCCACGGTGAGATGGTCTTTATCTGCAGGCCAACAGAGGCAGAGCCAGACCCGAGCAGCCGCTGACGGATGACAGCGCAGATTTATCTTCAGCGCCCACATTCATCATCCGAGCAGCACCGAGCGTGAGGCGTTATGCAATATGCAAACGCTTCGTGGGTGTGCACGTCGTTTGCGGTGAAAAAATAATGAATTAAATTAAAATAAAACACTTTTCATGCTGCTGAAGCAGGGACGGGGCAACTTTGAGGATAAGGAGGGCCACTAAAAATGTGTCCTCACTACCAGAGGGCCACATTGGGGCCGTGCACTTCCACAAGTAGGATATTATGACCCCACCATTTTATTGGCCAACGATAGCAAATCATTGAATAAAAATAACTAAATATATACAGGCAAACAAAGTTTACTATAGCAATCTCTTGCTTCAATATATATATATATATATATTTTAAAAGTTCAGATTTTTGCAAATTGCACCGTGGGCCTCACAAAGTGAAGTTGGAGGCCACATGCGGCCCGCCAATTGCCCCTACCCGTGCCAAAGGAAGCGTAAATTCAAAGATGCGAACTGAAAAACAAAGTCATCAAAAGACACTTGATTTTCGAAGACCACAAACACAGTGTCAGCACTGTGCGCTCTTTAGGAATTGAAGTTCTTTAATCTGGTGGCCAAGGGCGCCGCTCCCTGCTCCCGAGCTTTACACAGTAAAGCCCGGCTGTTTGAGCCACTGTGGCTTCTCGTGCTTTTCTCACCAACAAAGCACTAATCACAGTACGAGTAGGTGGCTGTGTTGGCTAAAGCCCGCCCATAAAAAGGACAGAAGCACAGGCTGACCTCTCGCCTGCTGAAGTTGTAATTAACTCTGTGACACGGCATCCCTTCCGTCAGTTTCTCTCTTTCTGACATCAAGCGCGCGCGCACACACACACCTCATTCTCTCTCCTCGCTTAAGCAAATTCAGCAAGATCATGCTTTGGTCAACGAGAACAAGTGAAGGAGGGATGGAGGGAGTGAAAAGAAGGAGGAGAGATGGGAGGATGAGGGAGAGAGGGACTGCCACACCGTTACACACCTCTCTCCACAAACCGCCCTCCCTCACCTCATCGCCAGCCACGCTGAACCAAACCTGACAGCTATTCAATTTTCCCAAAGCTAAATCTAATCTGCAGCCGTCTCCCCCTCGCTGACACACTGTTACACTAAAACGCCTCAGACATCACCCACCCTTGGCAGCAGATTGGCACCATCACACGTACCCCCCCCCCCCCCCCCCCCCCCCCCCCCCCCCCCCCCTGCACACACACACACACACACACACACAAAGTCCTCCGTGGAGTAAATAAAGGCAAATAGAGGTCAAAGTAAAACTTTGGCTTAATGAACAAGTGATAATCATACAATTTTTGAAAAATCTGTATTAGGCAAAATAGTATAGTCAATAATAAAATATATTTTGAAAGTTGGGTTAAAGCTATACCCTGTATTTATTTTTATTTATTTTTTAATAGGAACGCTGTTGTTGGTCAACGCTTTTGACCAACAACCAAAACAGTCTGTAAAGTTTTGCTCCACGACGCATTGTTTTTTAACATTTCTTAGACTATTTCAGTGAGCTGAAATATATAACATAACCTCCTATTCAAACTTTAGAATGAACCCACTTTGGTTTAAATGTGGGTAATGTAAACTCCTTCCCAGCAATAGTTAAAATGAGCACCTTTCCCACAACAGACAACGATTTAATTTAAACTTAATAAATGTATAAGATTTGTAATTAAACAAAACATTTGATGTTGTAAGATTTCTTTCACATCAATACTTGAGGTACGGTTTATTGTGAGAACTGAGGGAAATCACTTAAAAAAAAATATTCCAGTTTAACACACAGCGAGAGTCATTCTCCCATCGCTGTCACCCAAATAAGTAATTAATTTTAAATGAACATGAAAAACTGTAATCCATAATCCATTTCCTTCCAAAATCAGACAATTAGTTAGGCTATTAAATCTGGCAAGTGTGACTAAAATACATTTTCAGAATAAAAATAGATCTCTATTTACCAAACAGACAAACATGAAACTGTCGTCTGTCGCAATACTGCAATATGTCCTGCAGAAGGGTCTTCAATGGATTGAAATGATTCCGTCACATAGTGCAATGCACTAAACACGTCACTTATTTCCAACACTTGTTAAACAATTGGACAATGCTTGATAATGGGATGGTTTTTGGTACTAAGCTGCATGAAAGATGCTGTACAATTTAAACATGAGATGTTTTAAAAAAACAAAAAATACGATATGGTTATATATATTTGTAAGTTTTTATTTCAATGTTGTATCGTGACAAAATGATGTACTGTCAATACAACACATAGGTTATTATTATTATTTTATTTTCCTTGACAGTTTTTTTTTTTTCTGTTTCCGAATATTTTGAAGCAAAAGCTGATGACTGGCCACATCAGTGGTTGCAAATGAAGCCACATACTCTCCTCTCCCTCACCGTTCCTCTCTTTGTCTCCTCACTTCACTGAACGACTTCAATAGTAATATATATTTTTCATACGCCGTTTCTTTTCGACAGAAGCACTCCGCTCTGCCCTCTTTCACTCATTCTTTAGGAATATCGCCCTGAGACACGTCAGTGGCTTGCGGCACTAAGCTCTTTGGTAGTAAAGGAAAATGGTATAGTGACACACTGAAACCAAACGCGCGCGCACACACACACACACACACACACTTCCTCCTCGCCCAGGCAAATCGATTCCAGCATACTCTTGTCACACATCATTACACCTTCCCATCATCCCCTGCTCTGCTCTGAATGCTCGCCACCGAGTGTGAGGGCAAAAGTGTCTGTATGTGCATGGTTTAAGTCGGTAGGCAAACTTAACACACAACATGCCGAAGACACACACACACACACACCCCCGCTCCTTATTCTTCCTCCTCGGATACAGTTTTTCTTTATTTGAATGCAGAAAGCGGACGATCGCTGTGGTGGTGATCCCACAGAATGATCATTTGTTTGGAAGTTATTTCACTGTAGCATAATGTCCCTGTACTTTGATTCCAGAGAGCCATAACATCAGTGAGCTGAAAACTATTCCCGCCAACAACACACACACGCACACATACATACACACACAGCCATCCACCAGGCTGGCTCATATAGACAAGGTTGCTCAATGATACATGAAATTAAAGATTTCAACAGAATAGCGGTGAAGAGGGTAAAACACACAGAGCTAATTCTCCACTGTCAGTGGGGGATATTTAATGTGTCTCAAACAGAGAGTCTCGGGTGAGGGTGTGTACATCCAGTGCGTCCCTTTATGCTGCATATGTGTTGTATTCGTATGTACATTAGTGAGAACGCTGCTCACATTTGATTTGGGCACCAAGCTGAAAGTGCTACAGATCACTGGGTTTTTTTGTGCAAAAAACAAAAACCGAGTGCAAACGCATACAACACAAACATGCACACAGGCACTCAAACACAAAAACAAAACACGAGCAAGGGCACACAGACACAAACATACACACTCGCACTCAAACACACACGAGCGCCTTGACTGGTATAACCTTGAAACTAGAGCTGTTTCCGATGGATACAGGAAGCGGGCTGCGGGGTGGGAGGAAAGATCAGGTCAGGAATGAGGAAGGAGGAGAGTGGGGGTTGGATGAAATTACACGGATTTAAAAAAGATCCAAAAAAATATTTAAGACTTCAAATTGTCTCTCTGAAAACAGCAGCAGACAAATCAGGTCATTTAAATGAGAAAAAATATTTTCAATCTACATGAATTATCCGTGAAAATATTACATTATACTGGTAATATATTTGGTTTATCACGCAATTTTCAAAAATATATTAATCAATAAAGCTGTGCTATTAATTATGATCAAGTTCCCTTTTGCACATTTAAGGGATATAAATACATTTTTAAAATATTAAACAGGAATTGAGATAAAACATGAAATAAAGGTTGAATCAATGTAATGATTGTACAGTATATTAAAATTTCAGCGATTAGAGCAAAAACATAAATCCTGATTTGCTCTGTGTTGGGGCTTCTGTAGTTTATTTGTGTTCAGTGCTGATTTGATTGGAGCACCTTATGTCATGATATAATATTACGCAAAATGCCTGCACATTCAACAAATAAGCAGCATGATTCAGTGTGTGTGTGTGTGTGTGTGCGTGTGTGCGTGCCTGTGTGTGTGTGTGTCAAACTTCCAAGGGAGTTTTGTCACAGTAGGGTCAGAGCGATTCAGTCCATCTGTCCCCTGCCCTGGGGTAACAAACACACATGCATGCACGCACGCACGCAAGAAAACACACAATCATACAAGCGCGCACATGCTGAGGTATTTTCTCTTTACTAGCTACTATCCTCCTCTCTATGTATGACAGTGTATATCCCATATTCTTCAGCCGAACTTAAAAGCATATGTGCCCTCGGGGTAACTGTGGTCCCTCATCAGCATTCTTCGACAAAAGCGACACAAATGTACCAGACGCAGAGCAAGGTCCAACATGGAGCACGGCGTAACGTGTGCATTGATACATCCTGCACATCAGCTGATACTGAGCAGGGAATGGGCCCCGTGAATAACACTACACTTTCGGTGTAAAATGATGCACTTTTTTTTTGGTCTCCAGTCTTTTCTTTACTCAATTAACCCTGCGGCCCTCATTTCCATTTCATAAAGAGGTCGTCACTCTGTGGGAGGGTTATCTTTCTTTCTGAGGCAGAAACAAATGAGAAGGGGGAACGTTTTTTTATCCTGCATAACACCAGTACACGGGCATATCAGGAGCTGATAAAATCCCATGCTAAAGGGCCATGGGGTTCTTTCTGACTGTGCATGAGAATATCCAGTGTTTTAGAGTGTGTGTGTGTGTGTGTGTGTGTGTGTGCGCATTTGCGGGTGTGCATGTGTAGCAGGTGGATCTGACGTGTACAGTGTGACAGACACAGTGCGTGGTTGTGCATCACATCATAAATGGTTTGGCCTTTGTGGCACCTCACAGCTGCCACACAACATAGTGGGTCCCTGCATGCACCATAGCCCTTGATTGCGGCCCCCAAGCACGACATGGCGTGTGTGCGCGCCCTCAGAGGTTAGTTTCAACTTTGCCCTTTATCCACCAGCTCCATTAGCCAGTTTTAACTCATGCTATATAAGCTGACCCTGCATTAGAAAAAAAACGTGCATTCCACCACACTCAAATCTAGCATTTATGCCAGAAAACAAAGTGGTTAAAGAATGGGAGCAGAATTTGGAGAGGTTTGAAAAATAACAGCAACAAAAAGTGTTTTTCTGGAGTGCATATATATATATATATATTGCATTTGTGAGTGTGTGCGTTTGGCGTGAATGCATGTGCCAGAGTGCTTTAGAAGTCATTAAAAAAAAGGAACTGTTCCGTACAAGCTTTTAAAACAGTGCATAAATACCTACCTAGCATTCTCAAGTGATTTAAAAGCACAGGTCCTCCATTATAAGAGATGTCAGAGTGACATTTTTCTCTACTCAAAAATTACTCAGCAGCAGTCACTTTCTCTCAGACGTTAGGCTTTCAAAGACACAACCGTTTCAGAAGTCCCACAAAGAGGTATCCTTAAGGCTTCCCAAAAAGACCGTTAGACACAGGATCAAATCATTTTAGCGTTGAAATAAAGTATTCTCAGTTAACACTCAGATGATTTACGGGGGGAAAATCATACTTCAAGAGCAGCAGTGATTTTAAAGTAAAATCTCTTCTCACACTCATCATCTTCTACTATTTTGCAGAAAGAGTAAAGCCGTCTGTAAAAAAACAGGTCATGCTCAATTTCAGTCATCTGACTAAGTGCAAAAGACTTTCTTTCATTGACACCTGAAGCTCACCTTCTGCAGCAGCTGGGAGCCAGAGTACTTTGCAGAGATGGACTTCATCTCCCCACCAAAGGCAGAAGCCCACAGCTTCACCCTGCAAAAGCACACAGAGGAGCAGCCGGGAATCAGAGATATGTCATATGATAGCGAGAATGACTTAATGTGAAGTAAAGCGTTGAGGCGATGCGCGCCACCTTTGCGTAAAAGAGCGTCCATACTCACACGGACGGAGGGATGCTTTGGTGGGTGCCTCCAACCCCAGTGACACTGGTGTTTAGAGTGGAGAAAAGTAAAAGCAGACACACGCACCACGCATTGGAAACGACACGGCCCCGGTCCAACTGCATCTTTAGGCAAAACAATTATAAAAAAAAAAAAAAAATCTCCCGATGCGCGCACTGCGAGGTTTTCTTTCGGGGGGGGGGGCTTATGCCGCCACCGTGGATTTGTTTAAAGAGCGTCCATACTCACACGGACGGAGGGATGCTTTGGTGGGTGCCTCCAACCCCAGTGACACTGGTGTTTAGAGTGGAGAAAAGTAAAAGCAGACACACGCACCACGCATTGGAAACGACACGGCCCCGGTCCAACTGCATCTTTAGGCAAAAAAAATATTTAAAAAAATAAAAAAAATCTCCCGATGCGCGCACTGCGAGATTTTCTTTCGGGGGGGGGGGGGNNGGGGGGGGGGGCTTATGCCGCCACCGTGGATTTGTTTCCCCCTCCAGAGAGTCCGAAAACAAAACAAAAACGAAATTCAACTATGCAAAACAAACTACACCGTGCATGGCAGTGTGTTCATTTGCTCCTGGTGCGGGGCTAGCGATGCGCCGGGAAGGGGGGGGGGAAGAGAAATGGGGGGGGGGGGGGTTAGGAGTTATCCAAAGTGCCGGTGCCGTGCCAGAGCTCCAACACTCCTCCGCCAGGTTAACGCTCCCTCTCCAACCGACCTCAGCCACCGAAAGCCCGGATAGCAGGTTCAGGTTGAACCAGGGAGATCATCAAACGATGCTGCGCACAGGAGCACGCCTACTCCTCCTCTCTCATTCTCCCTCTCTCTCTCTCTCTATTTCTCTCTCTCGCTCTCGCTCTCACACACACATAAACACACACACACACGCACTTTCTCTCCTTCCTCTCAGAGTCTGACGACAGGCTTTTGAGGATGCTTCTATTGTTGCTGAATTACGCCATACTCCTGACCTGCCTCCCTCTTTTCCTCCGTCGCACCCCCCCCCCCCCCCCCCCCCCCCCCCCCCCCCCCCCCCCCCCCC